>OOFC01024409.1:0-13579 GCA_900323345.1 Pseudochromis fuscus | reverse complement strand
TCTATCTATCTATCTATCTATCTATCTATCTATCTATCTATCTATCTATCTATCTTCCATCCATCCATCCATCCATCCATCCATCCATCATCCATCAATCTATCTATCTATCTATCTATCTATCTATCTATCTATCTATCTATCTATCTATCTATCTATCTATCTATCTATCTATCTATCTATCTATCTATCTATCCATCCATCCATCCATCCATCCATCCATCCATCCATCCATCCATCCATCCATCATCTATCTATCTATCTATCCATCTATCCATCTATCCATCTATCCATCCATCTATCCATCCATCCATCCATCCATCCATCTATCTATCTATCTATCTATCTATCTATTTATCTATCATCCATGTATCTATCTATCTATCCATCTATCTATCTATCTATCTATCTATCTATCTATCTATCTATCTATCTATTTATCTATCATCCATCTATCATCCATCGATCATCTATCTATCTATCTATCTATCTATCTATCTATCTATCTATCTATCTATCTATCTATCTATCATCAATCCATCCATCTATCTATCTATCTATCTATCTATCTATCTATCTATCTATCTATCTATCTATCTATCTATCATCAATCCATCCATCTATCTATCTATCTATCTATCTATCTATCTATCTATCTATCTATCTATCTATCATCAATCCATCCATCTATCTATCTATCTATCTATCTATCTATCGCCCCCTGGTGGTGGCCCCAGATTCTTGTGTCTGGTAATAAATCTGTTGACAGAACTGCTCCATGATATGTATCTTCTGTATCTTCTGCAGTGTGGAGCGACAGATGATCCAAAACATAACGGGAACGACCCGGTTTGAAGACGGGGACTCTGTAAACTGCAGCCTGTCGGCCTTATCTCTGAGCGTGCACTACATCCGTGGATCTGAACTCAGCTCTGCAGGAGCCAACTCCAGTTTCCACATAGAAGCTCCACAGGTACACCAGCATGTGGTGGAGGTGTTGTAGAGGTATTTAAAGGAGTGAATGAAGTGGAGATTAACACTGTCACTGTATCGTCCACTGTCAGCTGCTGCCTCAGAACAGATCCCGTGTCCCTGACGTCTGGTTTCCTGTGTCCGCCCTGGAAACCATCCCAGAGGAGGAGAGGGTTATTTGTTTGGTCAGCTACATGCAGCACAGCCAGTTCCAAGTATACTTTTTATCCACTTTACTTTTGTGTATTTGTGATGCATATTTACATAATTTCCCTCCTTTTACAACCTATTATTTACACATAAATGGAGTATATGTATCATCTCACTGAGGCCTGTTTTCCCTCCATCACTGCTCTGTAATTATCTCCATGTTAGCTCGACCAAAAGGAAATCTTATCCATGGTCATCAGGATCGAGCTGAAGGGGGATCGACACCTCCATGACCTGACCACACCGATCAAGATGATGTTCAGAGTGACCATTCACACACATATGGATGTAAGTCTGTGTGTTCAACCATGTTTCCTGTGTCTTTGAACTTCATATGTTTTACAATCAACTGTAACGTTACATGTTTCAGGTGATGACTTCATCTGATTTTCCTCTATTTGGAGATATTTTTTGTGTACAGCTCAAGTGCTAAAGGAGTATTTTTGAAAACTGGACATTGTTTCCTTTTTGTATTTGACCATCTTGGTTTAACCTTCCTCTGATGTTAGTTTTCTGTTACTCTTATGTCAACAGGTTGGTTTTGACCTGTGTCGGCGATTTAACCATAAAATACCCTAAAAGTAATTATTTATCATCCAGTTGCTTTCTTCTCTCTTTGGCTTCCTCATCCATGAAAAGACTTAATCATGTTTTTACAGCCTCCTGGACCTTTCTTTTTACAGCATAGCCCTGATTTTCAAAATAAAAAAAAATTGTCAAATGAACCTCAAGTATTGAAACACATCTCTTAAATGTTCATAAAATGTATTTTAGTAACATCTAGGTCAATTTTAACCCTTAACTTCAAGAAAAAGGCAAAAACAAGTCTTTTTTTTTCAAACATTTAATACAAAAAACATTTAAAAAAAGCAAAACTAGTACTAGTACAAAATGTAGATTTGCAAGATCAAACAAACATCAACCAGTCAAGCAAATCAAACCAACAGAAACCAGAAACACTAGTTTCATGAAAACAACAAGAAGACCATGCATGTGCATTTGTGTATTTTTAGATGCATGTGTTACAACAAGTGACACTTTCAGTGTTTTCTCTGCAGAGATATTTTTGCAGAGTGATGCACAATGTGTTTGTGTTTGTGTTTCCTTAGTGTTGGGCAGACCTGACACCTCTTCCTGTTAGTATCAGGTGGTCTCACTGTGGTTGTGGTTGATGTTGAGGATCAGCAGACTGAGGAGGATGCTGATGCTCTTTGTGTTGCTGTGAGCGTGGACAGGGTGCTGCGAGGTTTCTGCAGCGACTGGGTCTCGTAGCATCCGTTCACTGTGCTCTCTGTACAATTTGAAAAGGGAACCAGTTCCTCAAGAAACACTCTCCACTTGTTTTGTTTTGGTTGAGGTCCATCCTGCATGTGGCTCTGCAACACAAATACATTACATGCAGACACACTGAGTTATAAAATACGACCACTGACCATCTCCTGGTCATTTGCTGGCAGGTGGCAGCTTGTCCACGTTGTCCACTCCTCCTTTGTTTTTGTCCTGGATGATTCTGGACTTTTTGTCACTTCCTGGTGACACAGCTGCATCTCTGTGATGAGTAGACATCAGTGACACTTAAACAAAGAGAAGATCTGACTGATGCTCAGATGGTTGGAGGAGCTGCTGTGGACTGCTGGCTGGTGGAGGGTTTATGATTTCAGTTTTAGCTTCTTATTGTTTCATAATCTTATAACTGGGCTGAAACTGACGCTAACAACACAAAGGTCACGATTTTCACCATAACATTTTAGATTTTAGTAAA
Source organism: Pseudochromis fuscus (assembly GCA_900323345.1). Taxonomy (NCBI): domain Eukaryota; kingdom Metazoa; phylum Chordata; class Actinopteri; family Pseudochromidae; genus Pseudochromis; species Pseudochromis fuscus. The sequence goes on along the minus strand of OOFC01024409.1, from coordinate 10,635 downwards.
TAATAATAATAATAATAATAAAGTTTAAGTAGCAGTCGCAGACAAATTCAAAAAGTCTTGATGCAATAAACAAATTAATTATGCATTTACAAGCTGCTGACCCCAACACTAGAGGAAGGTTAAACTAATCTGTAATCTCTCCAAAACCTCATCAATCAAGTTCAGGATGCCTTATTTTAATATGTGATTGTTCACCTCCTCCTTCATGAAGATGTACTGTACTGTACTTTATTTTAATACTTCTACTTCCAAAGAGACAGAAAAGCTGGATTTGACTGAAGCTGATCACTGCATTGTGCCACTTTCAATCTGTCAAGAACAACTGATGTGTGATTGTTAATGTAACTTTGTATTTTTACAGATTTACTCACAGTTACTGTGTCACTATTTGGATGAGACTGGTAGGTGTACGTCAGATTTCCTGCTCACTGGAAGAATCAGATTGTAACATTATGATCAATATTAATCCACAATCATTTTCTCTTTGCTGTAAATTATTTAATAAGTATGTAAATGAAGGCATGACGGGATCTTTGTTTGTGTCACTGTTGTATTTGCATGTAAGATTTTCCATGAGTGTCCTTTTATGAGGGGAAAAGTTTCATATGTTTTGAGAGGATGTTGCTCTGCAGAGTCACTGAGTGTTGTTGATGGTTCCAGTTTGGCTCTGGAAAACAGACGGATGTACAACCACTTACAACCAGACTCACAGTGGCCAAATAAACATCACCTGCGACTGCAACCACACCACGCCCTTCGCTGTCCTGCTGGTAACGTGACACCCTGGATGTGACTGAGCTCTGATGATGTCATAACTTTTGATCACTTTAAAGGAAGTAATTTGTTACACATTCATTCACAGAGCAACTTTTACACAAGGGGAAAAGTTAATCTTCATTTGTTTATTTAGTTTTACTTATGAGGAAAATCTTGTGACTTATTTTTAAACGTTGTAAATCAGTAAATTGCAGTTTCCTTGTTCTTTGCAGATCAGAGACCCGATTGCAGGAGCTCACTGGCAAATACTGTCCATCATCAGCTACATCGGCTGCGGGCTGTCAGCTGTGTTCACCGCCATGTCCCTGGTGATATTTGCATTCAGTCGGTTGGTTCACCCGCTCATCACAGCACATCTGACAGTTTTGAATTTTGAGTGATGACTTGTGAATATATAATGTTGAGAAATGCTTGATATCTGGGTTGTTTATATTCACCATTGAGAAACTCACATATAATCTTGAGATCGAGCTCATGTGATGAATTTTTTATTTACTTCCTCAAAAAACATTTGTAAAGCAGACTTTTTAGAAATGTATAATATTCACTTTCCAGCTGTCATCGTGTTTCCTGCTTTAGTTGACAGTGGTTGGTGTGTTTCAGGGGACACGTGTGACCCCACTGATAGAAATCTGTATCATGTATGAGCTGCAGTTACATATGAAGACATGGAAATAAACTGAAGATTTTTTCCTCTGTAGAAGAGACAAAATGGACTCCTCCATCTCTGTCCATGTGTCTCTGAGCGGAGCCTTGTTTCTCCTGAACTCCACCTTCCTGCTGACCGAGTGGGGCGCCCGGGCGGGTCTGGAGTGGGTGTGTGTGTTGGTCGCAGCGTTCATGCATTACTCCCTGCTCTGCTGTTTCACCTGGATGGCCATCGAGGGGCTTCACCTCTACCTGATGCTCATCAAGGTGTTTAACACCTACTACCAACACTACCTGCTCAAACTGTCTCTCGCTGGATGGGGTGAGTGCTGCACGACCATGATGAAACCCACTGAGCTCCACAGAGAGCCCGTGGACCACGACTCCTGGGAGCTGTGTGTTGTATGTCAGGATGTCTGCCTCTTTGGTGATGCTTTTCTACACATACTGTGTGATAGTTGAACACAGGTGCTCTTTTCATTGTGTTAAATAACATGTGTGTAAAGTCCACAGGTTGTGTTGTTAGAGCCTGATATGTAACAACAACCTGAATGTAATAAAGCCCGAAATGTAACAACTGGTCAATAATGTAACAAAAGTGCTAAGCCTGAGTTATGGATGCTTTGCTGGTTCACAGTATATTTACCTAATACACCTTAATGTTTTGGTTGCTGGATGTGTTCAGTTGTATTTTACATGTGTTTGTTTTGAGGAACTTGTTTTCAGTAAAAGTTGATGAAATGGGTTTTTATGGTGACCCCAAACTTTTGAACGGTCATGTACATGTACAGAAAAAAATGTAATAAAATGTAAGAAGTTGTTACATTTTGGGCAAAGTTTTTACTTTTTGTCTTCAGCGTTTTGTTACATTATTGACCAGTTGTTACATTTTAGTACAATTCGGGTCATTGTTACATTTCAGGTCGTTGTTACATCAGGCTGTAACAAGCCTCGTCCACTTTGACACAACAACTAAGGCCCGGTCCACACGGAGACAGGTTTCATTGTAAAGTTTTTTATCGTTTACGCCTTGAACCCGATACTTCTGAAGACAACACCCGTCTCCGTGTGGACGGCGAATACGCATTCTCCTGAAACGCTGCCGCTGTAGCCCCGCCTCTGACCCTTAACTCGCCTGCGCAGCCCCGACAACAACAGTCAAAATGGAGGAACACAGCGTCGTGTTAGTGCTGCAGCAGCTACTGGGCTGGTTTGGAATTTTACACCAAAATCTTCTGAAACTACACAACTAGCGTGTGTTGTTGTGGGTGTTGGTTTTACCTCGTATGAGTTTAATGCTCCGTGTCTTCTTCCTTGTTTTGGTGTGTTTCTGTGGCAGCGTTACAGCGCCACATACAGGCCTGACATATTGACTACAGTGTTTTCGGCATTTTCGTGTGGACGCAGATATAAATATCCGTTTTCGGGGTAGAAGTATTGGTTTCGTCTCTGTGTGGACGGGGCCTTAGTCGGTGTTAAACTGTGACTCAGGGATTCCTGCTGTGATCGTGGCCGTGTCTGTGGGAGTGAAGGACATCAAACAGTTGTATGGAGTCACAGAGGTCACCATGGCCGACACCAACCAAACCAACTCCATGTAAGTAAACTGCTTTTCACCAAACTACAAAGTCTAATCTAGCGACATCGACCCCACATGATCATATCATAATGTCTATGATCATGGTGTTTTCTGTCATTTTTTTGCAGGGTTTTGAACATTTTCACACAGCTTTAGAGCAACACTGTGTTTTGTGAATAAAGATGCATGTGTCTTTGTTGTAATGAACCTGTCTGTGTCACAGCTGCTGGATCACAGACGACTCCTTCTTCTACTCCCTGAACCTGGCGTATTTCACCCTCATATTCATCTTCAACTCCGGTATTTTGATGGCAGTGGCCTCCAGCATCTGTAAGATGAAACAAGTGTTCAGGAGCACCTCCAAGCTCGGAGCAGAGACTGAAAGGTTCAGCGCCTCCTGCAGAAGTGGCCTCACTTTGCTGGGTCTAACCTGTCTCATGGGGACCACCTGGGGTCTGGCCTTCCTCGGCTCTGGATACGTCAACTATCCCATCCTCTACCTTTTCTGCATCCTCAACTCCACTCAAGGTGTTGTATTCATCATGCTGATTTGGTTTGAGTAGCTGTTGGGTTTCCAGCCGCTCTGAATGCTGCCAGGTTGGTTTGTGTTCATCTTCACCTGACGCCTGTGTCTCTTTCACAAGGATTCTTCATCTTCCTGTGGATCTGTCTGTTGGTCATGAAGCAGAGGAAGAGGGATGAGGAGGACAGACTGAGCTCGACTCCTGCGAGAACTTCAGGAACCAAAGTGGACTAGATCTGCTCCTTCACCATTAGTCTGTGCTGAGCTCTGTCCCTGTATACACCTTAATGTTTTGGTTGCTGTGTGTGTTCAGTTGTATTTTATGTGTTTTGTGGAACTTGTTTTCAGTAAAAGTTGATGAAATGGGTTTTTATAGGGTGACCCCAAACTTTTGAACGGTCATGTACATGTACAGAAAACTTTTTACAAAGGCTGTAGAATTATTATAGTAGCTTTACAAGAAAATGATGACCAGTATAACACCACAGTGACTCCTCTGTTCCTCATCACACTTGTCTGGTTTGCTACAAGCATCTCTCTCAGGTCTGGATTTGGTTTGTTGATGGGTGAAGTTGTGGTGTTTTTTTCTTCACAGTAAAGACAAACACAACCTTTAAGACTCCTTCAGTTAATTACTTGTACGAGTTATTAGCCTCCTGTTGCTTCTGCATATATGTCTGTACATTTATAAGTTACCACAGTAGAAGATATGAATCAGTGATGAACAAGGATCAATCAGTATTTACAGACAGACTCAGGTAAGAATTTTAATGTAGATATTTGGGATAAATCAGCTGCGTTAACTACAAAGGAGAGTATTCCTGCTGCAGCAGCAGCAACACAGCTTGTTGGAGGTGTAGCACCACCTTCTGGCTGATTGGTGTAATTCATCTTCTGCTCTTCCAGAGGTTTCAAGATTCAAGATTCAAAGATTTTATTTGTCTCGTACTCAGAATGGGCAGTGAAATGCAACAAACTGTCAACAAAGCCATGTGGAAATAATGAAAAGCAAACTGAGCTATACTGAGCAGAAAAAGCAATGTATTAAAAAGACCAATATAATAAAGAGCAATATAGGCATAACTAGGCAGTGTGCACAGTACCAGAATAGACAGGGACAACATTTAGAGGAGATGAAGCAACAATAATACAAATAAAAAGATGGAAAGATGTTGATTAAAAAGAATGAACACTGTTATGATTGTTTCTCATAATCTCATGAAACAGAAGCTCATGAAACTTCACAATCAAACTGTGCTGTGGCATTATTTACAGCTAATTGTGTAAAACCACTTCTATAGTGTTAGTGTTCCTGTGCAGGAGCATAGGGGAAGTTTGAAACCACCAGGAGCTGCATGGTCCTCCTGCCAAAGCTTCAGGAGTCCTCTGCAGAGATGGAAGAACCTCCACGAATCCAGCTGTTAAAGTAAAGTAGAAGCAAAACTTCACAGTCACATTTGTTTGTCAAACTCGTTAAAAATAAAATAACTTCAAGCACTTTGTCCCATTCATCTCTACAGCTGAGGCATGGTGGAGGCATCATCATGGAGGACAGAAAGTCTGAGCAGAACTAAAAGGAGGAAAACTGCAGCAGGTTCTAGAAGAAAACCTGATCCAGGTTCAGGACCTGGAGACTGAGGTGACCGTTGACCTTTCAGCACAGCGGTGAACAGAAGCTTCGAGTTTCCAGTAAATCTTCAGAAAGGCTGTTTGACCTACTTTAAACTGGTCACTGAATACTTATGAACCTGACAGGAGTTGCATCACTTCCTGAAACCTTGAATTCACCACAAACAGAAAAGGGTTTGCAGAGAGCCGCAAAAGTTCCTGCAGCTTTTTATGTGAGAAGTCATCCAAAGGTGAGTTCGTCTGTGTGATGCAGTGTTTCCAAATTAATTTCCATCTAATTCTAGTGAAACAAGACTGAGTCACTGTCTTGGCCAAAAATATCACAAGATACATTTACATATCTGCTGCTTCCTTTTTTATGTTTAACAACTTTAATTGTTTTAACACTGGTTCCTTTTTTAGATCAGATCAAGAATTAAAATCAGTAAATTCTGCAAGAGTTTAAATTATAATACAGTCCCATGAGTTTCTGCTTCATCATGAATGAGCTTAGTTTAGTTTCGACACCGTGTTATTCAAACAGGTCTCTGTACATGGAGCACACTGCAGCTGTAAATGTAACCACCTATAGCTGCTTTTACTGTCCAATGTCTGTGCAGCTTTGACTTGATCATAACCCAATCAGGCTTCTTAGATGATCAAGAGGAGGTTCTCTGGCTGTGCCCAGAATTAGATCTGAGTCCGTTACCTGCTCTGCCTCCTGAAATAATCTGAAGATTCATCACAACTGTTTTCCACAGTAAACTATGTGGTTATTTCTGATGGAGTTTCCTTTCATGAACTCAAGAAGTTGTGTTGAGACTGTGTTGTCATTGTGTGTTGTCAGTCCAAACGGAGCCATCTCCTGAGAGTCACTTCCTGTCTGCATGTTCAAATCCTGACACAGCATCAATCTGTCCATGTGTGGTGAGTGTGTGACGTCTTTTCCTAAAACCAGAACAATGAATCATTCACATATTATCCACTGGGTGTTTGCTTTATTAATTCAAACTTTTACTCATGCTTGTGTATGTTGTGTGTGTTCCCTGTATTACCTGATTTTAATGTATATTTTGACATTCCTGTGACTTATTTTTCACACTGATTTTGCCGTGTGACGTTTCACTGCAGAAACTGAAAAGTTGTGTCATGTTCCCATGAACTGCAACAGAAAGTCGTCGAGCGGTCGTCAGAAGCTGGTTCTCACATCCCAGGTGAGAATCACTTTCCTTTGCTCAGAAAACATCCTCTACTTCTTTTACATCTGTTGTTGTTTGTTTGTTTAGTTTTCACCCAGTGTGTAAACAGCCTGTGGTTCATGATGTAGGTTTAATAATTTCTCCTTATCTTTGTTTCATCTTCTTTCAACAGGGAAGCAGAGGAAGAGAGATAAGGAGTCAGAGTGACTTCAGCTGCCGTAAAGACTTCAGGAATCAAATCTGATTGGACGCTGTGTCCTGCCATTAGTCCAGATGATGAAGCCTTGACTCCCTAACAGCTGGTAACCCCCTGAACCATCTTACATCAAAGTCTCCTAAAATGTAAAGTAGAAAAAGCCCCTTTGTTGGCTCAATATTGTTCTTGCATTATCATAAATCTTCCCTTTTCCTTTAAATCTTCTCTGTTATTGAGTAAATACTTGTGTTGTATTTTCCTGCATGTGCTGCCAACTTTAGAAAACCCTCTCAGCTGCAGTGCACGGTTTCATTTCCTCCTTCGTCACTACTTCTTCACCATTATGACTTGACTGTTTGTGTCTGTTGCGTATAGGAAAACAGTAACATTTAGAAACTTCCTCTTTTTATGAGTCTAAATGTTGGGACCTTGGTCACAGCAACAACGAAAAACACATGTATTGATATTGTCTGTTTTTAATGAGCTAAATCTTTCACATACATATGCTGTGAGACCTTGTTTCAGCTGCTGATCATCAGTCCACAATGTGACTTTTTACTGTGATCAATCAAAGCCTCAGAGAGACGATCATTACACTGTAATTAAAGGAAAAAATGAGCGTCTGAAATGAATCACTTCCTGCTCTGAGCCGTCAACCTCTGCTCCGCCAACGACATGTGATATATGTAGATGTGAAACTGTGGGTTCACCTCATCACTCAGACATCTTCATTGGAGCGTGACAGATGTTTGTAGAGCAACCAGACACGATGTGGATTCATCTGCTTCTCATCACACTCGGCTGGGTTTCTACTGCCCAAGCAGCTCCCAGTGAGTATAACACACACTGTCTTTACATAGATAGATAGATAGATAGACAGATAGACAGATAGATAGATAGATAGATAGATAGATATAGAATATGTACAGTAAAAAATAAAAATAAGTATAGCACATGGTATAGACATCAAGAAAAACAAACAAACCATAAAAACCCAATGTGAATTTTTTTTGCAGTTTATCAGTATGAAGATTTTTGATCATACACACTAAAAAATGCTTTGTTATTTTAACCCATAACTGTGGGTAAATACTGAATTAACAACATGCTGGGTTCATGTCAGGTATTGTTATGTCTTGTGGATAAATTGTTGTTAGAGCCCGATATGTAACAACGACCTCAAATGTAACAACGACCTAAATTGGTAGTAATAAAAAATTTAATAAAACCTGAAATATCATAACTGGTCAATAATGTAACAAAAGTGCTGAGCCTGAACTGTAATTAAATTAATGTAATAACGGACTCAAAATGTAAGAATTTGTTACATTTTGTGCAAAGTTTTGACTTCCTGGGCTCAGCATCTTGTTACATTTATTACATTTCTGGAATTAATACATTGTTTTACATTTTGTATCATTATGTTTTTGGTTGTTGTTACATTTTGGACTCTAACAAATACTGAGTGAAAACAACAAAACATTGAGCTAAAACAATAATACTTTGAGCAGCAACAACATAATTTATGGTAAAAACGTCCAAACGTCCGTCTTACAAAGTAAAATAATCCAACCTGTAGTTGGTCTGATATTGATCCAGTTCTAGGTAAAATCAATCCAACATCTGTTAGTGTGTAAAAGCAGGAGAAGGAGAAAATCCATGATGCTGTGGCAGGAACCTAAACTCAGCAGTTGCACAACATTAACACTGTGGGTGTTTCCCATCAGACGTGATGATCAGATGATCTGGATCATTAGGGAAGTTTTAATAACCACAGTGAAGATGTATGTTAACTTGTTATTAGTAGAAAATGTGGCTCTTTCAGTCTGTTTATGTTTGTCTTTTTACTTAGTCTCATGTATTTCTATCTTCGCTTGATTGTTGTGCTGTTGCTGTAAACTCTGCTTTTAAAGATGTTATAAAAATACAGTTTAATATTATTACTTAGATTTACACATTTATCCAACATTTTGCTTTTCAAGACAGATTAAGGAAGAAAACCCATTGAATAAGTCACATTTGTTTTCATACACAACATTATTTTGAAGTAAGTTGACAGTAACGTACTGGTTACTACAGTAAACTGTCTTATTATTAGTGAATCCAGCGATATTTTTACTGCATAAAAAGTTCATTTTAAAACTTCTCAAGCAGAAATATTTTCCTGTAGCTTCTAATCACATCTGAATATTATTGGCACAGGAAAATTAAATATTTAATTTTGTCATGGAAATTGTTGAAATGTATTCTTCTTACTTTAATATTTAATGTGTGTAGAGGTCACTATTGAAGCCCAAAATGATCTGGGTCCACACCCGGGTCGGACCACAATCATCCCAAGAGTGATGGTGCCACAGTCTGTCACAGATGTGGGCTGAATGGTGTTTGTTTTCTGTCGCCTCCAGTGTTTCGAACATTGCTGGTCTCGTAACCAGTGTCCGTTCATTAACTGTGCTCATTGTGACCCTTTCTCTCTGTGTGTGTGTGTGTGTGTGTGTGTGTGTGTTACCTCGACAGATAAATGTGAACTTGTCCTCACCACCTGTCGGAAAGAGCAGCCACATACTTGGACCAGGTAACTCATACAGTGGAGAGGAAACAGATGATGTAGAGTTTCCACCCCTGTGTTCATTGCATTTAAATATTCATATGATATTGTTTTGAAACAGCCAATCAGGTGTAGAGAGGAGCGTCTACTTGTTTGTTTGCCTCAGAACCAGACACATTAGTTACAACACTGCAGAGCTCTATGTTGAGATCAGTGACTGATGGTGAATATGTGTTGGTAGCTGTTATGAGGAGAAAATTCGAACCTGCTCCAGCGGACGCTTTCCTGATCCAGAATTCATTCAGAAGATGGTGAACTCCTCAGAAGAGGTGAGACCAGATTAATCCATCAAGATTAAAAATATAATATCTTCTGAAATGCATTAAAAAAAAAGTAAAACAATTGAGCAAATGCAGTCATCCTCAGCAACGTTAGCTAACATAACTTTTTGTTTTTTACTTATTTAATGTATCATGTATATTTTCTGTAGCGTACTGTATCTCCAGTATGTGTACAAACATGTTGTATGTGTGTTTTTAGGCTAATGCGACACCTACACCTCGACACAGGGTTCGAATCCCGCCCTCGGCTCTGAAGAAAAGCGCAGGCGCAGCGTCCGAACAGGAGGTCGTGATGGTGGCCACCGTGCTCAACAGCACTTACTTCACGGTCAGTGGCTGTGAAGCTGCAACAGGAAGAGGACATCGTTTGGTCTCTTGATGCACTGACACCAGCTTCCACTTTAACTTTTCTCTTTGTAACTACGATTAGAAAACTTTCCTCCATTTGCATTGATTTCCACCAAATGTGTCCAGAAACAGTGGACGATGAAAATCAAACACTGATGTCGCTGGAAATTCTGCATCTAGTTTTGAAAGCTGTGTCTAATGAAACCACAGACTGGAGGAGGCTAACATGACATCACCGCGAGTTTGTGGACTGGTTGGTTGTTTGGAGCAGGACGTTGCCCATATTTGGATATGAAGGAAGGAGTGAGGAGGCGGGTCTGATTGGAGAACACTGCCCAATAGACCCATTTACAGCCTACGTCATCAAGAAGCTGCGTGCGCATGTTGGCAACAGAAGTGCTATGTCCCATTGTTTACCTGGTATTGTCTGCACCTCTCTGGGAAGAACCACGTGGAAATTTAGCCCATCAAAATGTCTGGTTGTTGTGTTTTTTATCTTGCGCAGAGACTCCTTAGTGAGCGTGGAAGCTAGCTGTTAGCATTAGCAGCGTTAGCCGCGGTTTTGGTGCATGCCATCAGCCTGTTATCATTTTTATATTGGACACTGGCAGTTTAGATTGTTATGATATATTAACGAGGCTTGACAACCGAGCTTCATCGTACATAACGTTTTTATCTCGTCATCACCGCAACAACTGTTACCATGACAACCTTCCGTTTATACCCGTCATTAACTACGGGTACCGGCAAGTGCAAAAGCCTAATACATCACAGTTAAGTTATCTGAGCAGTTCATGTTCATTTCTGCTGAGGCAAAGAAAGTGAAATCAGCACACAATAATACTTACCCTGCCATACAGGTGCAGTT
>OOFC01024401.1:18695-32727 GCA_900323345.1 Pseudochromis fuscus | reverse complement strand
GAGCATCTGAGGGAGGTGGGGAGGAGGGTAGTGCTGGGGTGGGTATTGCTGCATGTAAATTCCTTGCCTCGTGGCGTCCTGTGGTGGAGGAATCTGCATCTCCACAGACGTCCTAGAGTCCGAACTGTGAGTCCACGACTCTGGGAGTGTGTGTGTCCGTGTGTCTGCAGCTGTGTGTGTCCGTGTGTCCATGTGTGTCTGTACATCCAGGGCAGAGGAAACCTGCGATGTTCGAATGTCCGACTGTGTCCACGTGTCTGAGAGGACGTCCAGCTTTAGGTGGAGCGAGTCTTTGTCCTTGGGTTGATCCGACTGGGAGGAGGAGGACGAGGGGGGGAGCTGGGAAGATGATGAAACGCTGGGAGGAGGGAGGGTGGAGGGATGAGAGTCCGCTGCAGCCTTGGGACAAGTTGGGGATGAAGAGGAGGCTGACAGCGAGGAAGATGTGGAAGGAGAGGAGGTAGAAGTTGGATGGGGAGCTGCAGAAGAAGATCCTGGTGAAGGCAAAGACGATGAAGACGTGGAAGACTTTGAAAAAGAAAGTGAAAATGACGATTTGGGAGATGAAAGAGGAGCTGAGGAGGAACTGGAAGACATCGTTCGGCTGTCTGAGTGATGATGATGGTGATGAGGTTTTGATGATGCTTTGGGTTTTACGTCTTGATGAAGAGAGACGGGAGGAGACTGAGCGAGTGGTGAAGGGGATTTGTTCTTGCAGACAGGAGGAGCAGGAGTTTCTGCCTTCACCTTTGCAGGAGGTGAATCCTGCTGTTTGGGTCTTCCATCTTCCTTCGCTCTCTCCGTCACCTCCTCTTCGTCTCTGGCATCACTCACACTGGAGTCCACTGAGGGAGTGGGCCGAGACAACGGAGGTGGATGCTGAGGTTGATCCTCCTCCTTTTTAGCAGTCAGCAACGTCCTGTTTTCTGCCACATCCACCTCCTCGCACTCCTCCTTGACTCCTGTCTTGTCCTCTTCCTCTTCCTTTTTCTCCACAGCCACGGTTTGAGGCTCCTCCTCCTTCAACTCAACCTTCTCCTCCTCTTCTTCTTCCTTCACCACCACCTCCTCCTCTGCCTCTCCTCCCTCTCCTTGGTGGTACTGCTGGAGGCGGACATGCCACGCCAGGCTGCACACAGCAGACACGGTCTTGAACTGGTGGACCACGTTGCGGGGGATGAAGTAGATGTCGTCGTGGCACAGGTGGATGCGAGCGTAACGAATGCCCTCTCGCCGCAGCTGGTTTAGTTTGGCATCGTCCACCCACTGAACGCACTGTGGAGACAGAGAGAGAGAGAGAGAGGATGCGGGGTTAACTCTAGAGTTAAAAAAATGACAGCTATGCTACCACCAAAATAAAAGTTTTATTGGAAAAACAAAAAATCTAATGTCACAATTAGACAAGACAGAAGTTCTACAAAGACCACGTAGTAGGAGAAATCATGTGATCTGAACTTCCTGTTGATCTCTTGCAGGGCAGGAAGAGCTCTTAGTAACGAAAAGACATACAGCTTGAAAACTGATTCTCATTTAAAACACTGGAGGAACTGCTCAGTTGTGTGTGTTTACATCTGCATTTCATTTTATCTTCATTAGCAGTAATCACCTTAAATTAATGCTAACGGCACCGAGGTAGAAAGCAGAGAAGAATGTGCTGCCTTTTTACTTTATACTTGATTTTAACGAGATGGAAAAAATCCCTGCAGCCAAATATTCTGGTGCCACTGTCTGGAATTCAATATGAAGGCTTACACAGAAACAAACCAGTCTATGGGCTATTAAATGGAAACAGAAGTCTGGGTAACAGTGGACTCAATGAACAAAATCAATCAACCAGTGTTTGAATTGTCTCATTGATCTTTGATCCTCTGTGTGACCAGGATTTCTAATGTAAAGCAATGAGTGGATTCTCCTGATAAAACAAAGCAAGCTTTCTATAAATACACAACTTATTGCAAGTTAAATCATGAATAATAAACTACTGAACAAGCCCTCTAACTTTGCTCCACCAGGTGGCAGCATCCAACATCAGATTGACAAACTGTGGGAGTGATGCTGTTTCTAATTTGAGATATTATCCAGATGACTTTACGGGGATTCATTTAATGAGTGAGCAGTGGACATAGCCGTGCCTTCTGTGTGTGTGTGTGTGTGTGTGTGTGTGTGTAATGTAACACCTGAGACAGCGGGGGTTCGTGTAAGTCCAACTGCAGCCTCTGAACTACATAGGGGAAATCACCAGCGTGGAAACACACAACGTCTTTGGTTACACGAGGAGGCTCCGAGCTGAAAACAAGTGAGGGAGAAGGAGAGAAGGATTATATCTGTCAGTGAGTAAGCTGCGTAAACACTTTGTCACTTCCACACAAATAGCCATGTACCAAACTGCCTGACATTCAAAGTGTGTGTGTGTGTGTGTGTGTTGTTGTGGGGATCATGTGTTGCTTCACTGCCTTACCTTTCTGTGGCGCACACAGCCTTCAGCACCCCCACGGCAGCTGTGGTCTGACGCTCGAAACCCTGTCCGATGTGATCAGCGTGGGCCCGAGTCCGATCCTCGAACAGCATCTCTCTGGGCTCGCTGGTCCTGGGCAGCGACTGCAGCAGGTTCTTCACCTCATTGGTGGAGCTGAGAGAAAACAGCAGAGTGAAAAGCAGAAAAACACACCAGTGCCCACACAGTGTTTTTCTCCCCCCCTGTCTGCTTCCCTGCTTGTCTAAATAAAAGGAGAAAATGAGTAAAGGTGAGTGGGATGCTCACTCTAACAGTCTCTTTGTTTCCAGTCTGCTACACAAAAACACAACACAGACTTTATCTGCTGCTGGTGTTCTTTTTATCTACTGGTGAGAATCCAGATGTTAATGTACAACATTGGGAGCAGAGAGGATGATAAAAATACATCAGTGTGGATGCATTGAGACATCTGTTTAGTGTATTTGGTTTGGCTGTAAGTGGCAATTACCATAATCAATCATCTTCTCTTGATTTGTGGTAATCTCTGCTAAATATCATCCATCCACACCCTGTACCTATCCCAGCTGGCAATGAGCAAGAGGAAGGTCCAGTCCAACACACAGAGACAGACAACCATCGACACTCACACCTATGGTCAATTTAGAGCAATCAATTCCCCTAACAAGCATGCTGCCCTGCTAAATACCAGAAAACAGCATAAGAAAAAAAGCCCAGTCGTTTCTCGTTTTGACAAAACACTTCAAAACCCCCAAATCTTTCATTCAATATTTTAGAAAACAAAGAAAATCCCCAAATATGTATATTAAATTAGTTGATTTGTATTTTTTGCTGATAGATTAATCAAATCAATCATGTTCTAGTGTGCATCAGAGCACTTCTGAAAGATCTCTTCATTTAATTTACTGGTTGACTGTCAGAAAATATAACTACACTGTTGTTTTCATACAATATATATGTGTTTAATTCATTTATTAAGTACAAATATTCACACAAATAGAATTGTTTTTATTTTATTTAATAAAAAATGAATTAAAAAAAACACTGGCAGACTAATCCATAATGCATATACCCAATTATTATAGCTCTATAGGGAATGACAATATGTGTTAATGTGGACATTAGTAAATATTCGTGTAATTGTAAGTGTTAAAGTACACTATATGGACAAATGTGTTCAGCCGCCTGACCATTACACCAACAGGGACTGTAATGACACTGTATTCTATACATATACAGCATCTTCAGAACTACCTGTGTTACATCTATTTATTTTCTGCAGGTAGGATTATGAGTTAACCATTTTTACAATTGGTGGCAAAATGCATGGTGCATAATTTCATGGTAAAAAAATTTGAATGAAAAATTGGAAATGTGTAACCTCATCTTGTGTGCTGTGTAAAAACCAAACAAAAAAATAGGTTGCATTTTTAAATAACGAATTAAAAAAGGGTGAACAGACCAGCAGCACCGGTAGAACATATATGTTTCACGCTCTGCTTCACAGACTGGAAAGCAGAGGAGTAAAAGCATAAAAATGAGCCGTGCTGCCAAACAATAGAAGTACTGCAGTCAGCTCACTACTGGATCAGTGACTCACACTGGAGCTGCAGTCAGATTCAAACAAGAGTATAAACACACACGCACACAGTCTGTGAGAGATTCCTTCGAGAGCAGACACACACACACGTACGCAGACGGAGCAGCAGCGAGACTACCCGTGCTCAACACTGGATTGTGCGTTCATTCATTCAGAGATAAGAGGAGAGAGGCATGAGCTGGTGGGAGAGGAAGAAAGAAACGGAGGAAAATAGTACAGAGAGTCGAGGGGGGGGGGTGTGTGTGAAAACACACACATACACAGCTCAGTGTGCCTGAGCTGACTGCAGGCTGACAGTAATAAATGTAAAAACCAGGAAAGCTGGTAAGTGAAACAGTGAAAAGAGAGAGTGTACAGGGAGGAACGTGCACATCTAGATGTTAGCGTCTAACATCTGCTCTAATTCTTTAAATATCAGGAGATATGCGAGATCTTGTTGTTGTGGCACAGGGTGTATCTGTCTGTATGTCAGTGCACCAAACTGTCAGGACGGATTACAAAATAGAAACGTGAGGAATCCATGGGTGGCAGGTGGGTGTGTGGAGATGATGGAGGGAAACAAGGGATAAAGAAGGAGAGAGGTGGGGCGTCGAGGGATAAGGCGGCAGAAGGAGTGTAAAGAGAAGGAAGAAAAGGAGAAAGACACATTCTGCTGATTTACAATTTAAAGCTACAATGTACTGATTTCTACCAGCTGTCAATCCAACCTCAGAGTATAGTGGCTCCTGCATGTGTCATTAATAAAAGAAAGAAAAAAAGCATTCATTTGACTGATATTCACATTTTAAATGCGCTCTGATTCTATTTTTACATTTCATTTTAATCTTTTTTTGTAAAGTCATCTGTGCTAAATGTCAGATGACAGGTGTTATACAGTTTATTATTGTTATTTTTGCAAAGCAGGTTTTACTGTGTGTATTTTGTGCATCAGTACTTGATTGAAAAATCTCAACTACAGCAGAATATTTCACATGGCTGAGGACACCCCGTAGAGAAGCAGATCATTTCATTGTTTATGTTCTGCAGCAGCATCCTCATTAGCTGCTTTGTAGGATTACATACTCCTCTACAGTCTTGTCACATAAACGTGAGACAAGTGGGGAAGATAAACCCATAAATAATTATCCCGTTTTCTTTTATTTTCTTTATTTCAGCTCTACCTCTAACCTCCAAAAAACCTCATCAAACATCACCACTAGCCTCTCACTCAGCTCAGCTTGACTGTCAGTTATCATAAAATTTGTATCTGCACAAAAACATCCAGATCTTCATCTGGTCTCTCTCCTGCTTCCAACTGGCTCTGACTCCACAGCTGCTGCTGCTGTTACTATGCAATTATTGTAAATCTCTGGAAGCATGGCGCTCTTTCACTAAAAGCTGAAATATTTTGGTTTATTTTCATCACTATAATCAAGCTGAATTCTCAGACTGAGAGTCTCAGCTCTGTCAGAAATGTGCAACAGCTCGACCTTTTCCACTGAAACCACCAGAAAAAAGAAGCAATGCTGTGAAGAGAGGTCGTCCACGCACACACCACAGCCTTCATCCCTACGAAACAACACACAGTCAAACTGCAGTCAAGGACTCAGAGCAATGCGGTTTTTACACATTTCTCTTTGGACACACTGAGACACACAAACAACAACACTCACACAGCTTTGACATTTTTAATATATGTGCTTTTCAAACACTTTTATAGTTCCTGAAAACACCAGCCGCAGCAGAGTAACTGTACGATAAATCAACTTGGAGAGGGAAAGAGAGGTCAACAGGATGAAGCAGGAGACAGAGACAGATAGAGAGGGCAGGTATTTAAAGGTAGCAAGAGGACAAGGACAGTGAGAAGAGGCAGGAGTGGGTGGAGTGGAGAAAGAAAAAGTTTGGAAAGAAGAAAGATGGAGGGGGTGGGTGTAGGTGACAAATGAATTTATGTGAAAGGACCACCTCAGTTTGTAGATGAGACTCAGGAGAAAGACGAGGACGTAATAGTTTGACCATCCTGGTTTCTATTTGTCCATCTGCAGCTCCATAAAAACAGATTCACTCAGGCCCAGCTGTTACACAAGTGTTTCTGACAGTCAGACACACACACACACTTCCTTCACACACGGTCCAGACACCGTGCACCAGCAAAACCAGCACAAATTTGCAAGAAACTACACAAAATTTAGACGTAAACTCAGAGTAAATCTGACTCAGTAAAGTTTTCTTGAATGAACTGAAAGAAAGGAAAATCAATTGCTAATAAAAATGCACTTCATTGACAAATCTGTCCATGTTTTATTGATTATTTGGTAGTTAATCAAACAGTCACACCCCAAAGACATTTATTTTGCAATGAGATAGACAGAAAAAGTAGCAAATATTCACAATTGAGAAGCAATAATTAGATATTGATTTCTAGTTTTGTTTGACATTAACCAATAGCAAATAATTATTGATTAAGAAATATTTTAGCAAAAAAATCAACTATTTTTAAAAAAAATGTAACAATTGGTGTGACTGCTAATCAACAGAGAGAAATAAATGAAGCGAGGGAGGAATGTGTGTGGTGTGCATTGTGCCACGTTTGGCCGGCTGCCATGTGAAGTAGCGTCTGATGTAACGATGATCTCATCTGAGCGGCGAGCCACACACACACACACACACAACTCGCATCACACACATTCTCTGTCGTGGTCTCAGCCACAGAAATCATGTGTTGGTGTGTTTTGAGGTTTGATGCTTTACGTGTGAGCAACAATGACACTGTGACACAGACAAACAGAGACGGGGTAATTGCCTCATCCAGTGCTGCTCGGCTACAACAAAGCTTCACGCTGCTGCTTTAAATTGGCAAGTGTGTTGCTTTTTTCTATAATCAGTCCTCATGGGCAGTGTAGAGAATACAAGCTGGCACAATCAGCTACACAAACACACACACACCACTGAGACTTGTAGTCAGTACAAAACAACATTCATAGAAACCAAAATCTCGTTTACTGCTGGACTCACCGCTTTCTTTTAAACGGAGACTTTGGTATATCTGCTACAGGTATCATCTGCTCCCCTGGTCTGACCCACATTATAGGACCGTCGTCGCTCTCTGTGGGACTCATCAGCCTCAGACTGGAGAAGGTTCCCCATGGAAGAGTCCTCTGCAGCCAGACAGACAATGAAAGAACGTAGGCGGAGGGGAAAGTGAGTGAAAGAGGACATGAGGGAATATAATCAAAGCAACATGTTGGTACATTATTTATACCAGAGACTCCCAAAAAGAAATCTCATGTGCAGAAACTGCTCCCCTGGCAAAACTTGTCACTGGCACCCAAGAAAGCTTCAGAGGGTGTAGAGGCAGAGCCAAAGCTGTTGATAGATAGGAAGTGCCAGAGGATGTGCGTCTTTTGATATTCAGCATACGACGCCACTCCTCCACACTGCATGCAGGAGATTTGAAGTGTCAACAGAGAATAGCAAACAGAGGACGAGCTTGTCACTCCTGCATTTTAGGGACAGCAGTAAACACAGTATTTTGGTGGCCTGTTCCGGCACAAATGCTTTAAAAGAGAACCAACTTTCGGAACTGAAACTGGGAGCTGCATCAAATCAATTGGACACACCACTTAACGCCTCTTGTTTGCCAGCCACCGCTGAGAATATTAGGTGTGCGGTTGATGTTTGTGCTGAGCAGGATTCTCCATCTGCTCAGTTTATGTTATTTTCAAATGATCAGAGGTAGAAAATGCATCAAAATATTTGGGATAGTTCCAGTTAATGGATGCGTGACGAGAGATTTAGAACAAATAGAGCATTTATGAGGAAAAAGCAAGTAACTGGAGTAGCTAAAGCTTACTTTAGATGTCAGTGCAAAGGTGTTGTGTGACACAGAGTCAGGCAGCTGAACACTGTCATCATTCTCCAACAGTGTATGTTAACATAACAATCAGAGCTGAGGGGCACAACCCTCCACCAAGGCGTAATCCAGCTGTAATGATTCTACAGACTGAACACTGTTGCCCTCTTGTGGTGAAACAGCAACAATATCTTGTTAAAACATTTACCCATTATAACAGGGAGGGATTTTTCAGGGAGGGTGTAGTTTTTTTCTCTCAAACAGGAGACCATCCTCTGATCTTCCCCCAAATGTAATCATTTGTGCCTTAGAGAGATAAGTATTAGCTTATTTCACTCCCTTTCCCAAAAAGTATATTTAATAAAGATGGCCCAGATGACTATCAAGGCTGACCAAACAAATCCAGCCTTGATTGTCATATTGTATTCTGTTGCCCATCTCACTGTTTTAAATACAGCTTATATAGAACAGACGAAGCAAACGTGACATCATCACCAGTTAGTTTGTGGATTTTGAAGCCAGGAGATTTGCATTTTAACGTCGCCACATTGGTTGTTTGGAGCCAGAAGTGACCATATTTGGATATGAAAGGAGCGGGTGTGACCCTCGAACCAGTGGACGAAGCGCAATGTGGATGAGATTCAAGTTCAGAGCTGGTCTCATTGGAGAGATGCTGATCAAACTAACCACGCTCCTAAATCTTTGTCTTTTTGAAGCCTAAAATTTACTAAAATCTATTGAATTGACCTGTCAGAGGTACTTGTGAAAAAAATGTATTGACCGAGTATTTCAGGATTGAAAATTTTTGTCAATTGGAGCCAACATCTAGTGGCCATCAGTGGTATTGAACATTTTTGCACTTCCACGCCAGCCTCATTTTTGAGACCCATTTAATTTGTCCATTTCTGAATACAGTCTATGGTTACAACAATCTCCCTACATGACAGTAAAAACTAGATCACATGAATGTGAAAAATTATTGGATCACACTGATAACCACTGCTTTTTCAGTGCAATTAATGTGCAAGATGTTAATGTGTTGAATCTAACTGAATCCCTCTGTCACGTTCCTGTTCACTATCCTTCGCTCACTCTGTTGCTGTTTAGGATTACTGCCATTCATCCTGTCCACACTCACCTTCAGGAAAGGTGACTCCTCCAGCATGCTGAGGAATTCTGGGAAATAATCCCCGACCTCCTCGTCCACCGCTCCCACCAGGCTGATCTGTCTCATTGCGCCGGCTCTGTATGTACCATGACGGTAAGTTTTCTTCACCTGCAGCAGAACACATGATAAACATACAATGTCACTATAATATTGATTTAATGCTACAACAAGCATGTAAGGCTCATTTCTATTTTAAAACAGACAGCATGAGTTAATATTATTATTTTAGGTGAGAGTATGCAAACACTAACATTTATATTCTTCTATATTAAATTATGCATCAGCACACAGGTATTCAAATCAGTTTCCCCAGCAAAAAAGAAGTCACCACTCTATTATTACACACAGATCAGTGCGGTCCTAATAAAGCAACATCTATTTCACTCCAGCCCAGAGACAGCAAGAAGAAACTACAGTCTCCTCCACAGATGGAAACACAACATCACATAGGGTGTTACTAACAGCAATTTAACAGTCATCTCTTCTCTAAATCAAAGACATTTAAATTGAACTTTGAAAATATTACAGATATTATCCTCAACAGAGTCCTTATGGAGCTAAAGTGTTGTGAGAGACATGGCATCTGGACTGCAACATACTATACATGTACAAAGTTTTATCTGGTTCAAACATTTTAGTGTGCAAAAAAAAAAAAGAAGAGCAATTTACAGGTTAAAATGACATTAATTTCTCAATTATTATAAGCTAACACTTTCAGAATTCACTACTAAACAAATAAATCTTGTGCAATCATAACCTCGACCAAAAGACACCAGTGTTTGTACTGCGTGTATTATACTACTGTTGATTCTACTGCGAACAACTAGACACTCTAGAGTCTGAATTGGAGGGAAAAACCACACATGGAAGCTGTTAATCATTACTGGGTGTCAAAATAGACACTGCAAGTGTGTGTGTTGGCGGTTTCACTTGATGTTTCTGCTCCACCGGTGTGACTCAACAGACTGTTTGCTGCTTTTCACTTGGCTGACGGAGCGGCGTGCATGTGTGACTGTGTGTCTAACCCATCTCTCGTACCCTTGGCCCTCAATGGCGTCTTTGTGTGTGCAGTACGTGCAGCATGTGGCCTGCATGCTGTACTCTTGGCTGATCAAGATGTGTGTGTGTGTGTGTGTGTGTGTGTGTGCATGTGTGTGTTGGCCAAATCCTTGGCTGCACGCCTCTGGTGACTCACCACTTGACAACGAGGCAGAGATAAAGGGAGAGAGAAGGAGGAAGAGAGACAGACCGGAGAGAGGAGAGTGAGGATACACAACAGAGAAAGAGTGAAGAGAGGAGAGACAGATGGAGAGAAGTGGTGAGAAGAAGAGGGAGAGAAAGTTTAGGAAGACAAGCTGTGAAAGAAAATGCAGGGGAGGTGGAGAAGAGCGGAAAAAAAAAAAACTAATAAAGGGAGTAAGGACGGACAAGGGTAAGCAGGTGAAAATGAAGATAACATGGTAGCAGTTTCTTGGATGGTAAAAGAGAAAGTAATCACAGGAAACAGAGATGAGGGAGAGAAGGTTAACTGCTGAATCAGAAACCCCAGATAAGTGAAAGGAAGGATGTTAAAAAGACAAATATAAGGGAGGCGGAGAGACAGATTGTGACAAGGTGGGAGGAGGAGAGAGAAGATGGGAGGAGGGAGGTAATGAAGGTAGAAACAATAAATTGGTGAAAGACTGAAGGGGAAGGTGCTTGGCAGCTCCCAGGTGCATCTTTAAGCAAAGTCCCAGATCCCTGAACAGCTACTTGGAGGCCAATACTAGAATATCGTGACTATAGTATGTCGACTGTGTAGTTATTCTTCAGTGGATGAAGCAACATGCCGACACTGCAGGTGTCTTGTATTAAGCTCCTGAACCGCTGCACGTTCACTAGGAGATTGGTCTAAGCATATAAATCAAACAACTTCCTGTTGGTGTTTTTCTAATTTGTGATTAATTAACGACATAAATCAGCTCATCGTGTATGGGCTGGATTAAACCATGCCGCTGTTTGCTGTGTTCGCTTCACTGCGTCTGCGGCCCAACGCCGTGTAATATCCTCATAAGGTGATGATGACTAAAAGCTTGAAATACTCACTCCACACATATAAACACAACTTTAAATAGTCTCACTGAGTCAATGACCTAGATACTGAGAGAAAAGTGTGTTTGGGTGCACACATGGATTCAAACGCCGCGTCTTAGGCCACAGAGCACGTGTGTGAGTGTGTGTTTGAGAGTAGATGCATTCATCTTTATGCATGACGATAATTATTTGTGCTCATGAGTGTCTATTTCTGTGTGTGTGTTTACATGTGCATAATTTAACAGCTGAATACCCACTAACACTGTTTGCAAGGAGAACAGTCTCTCACTATCACAGCAGGAGTATTAGGTAACAACCTAGGCCTCAAATCAGAGAATAAATTTAACAGTCAGCGGCTCACACTTGCACACAAACTTGTCTATATTAAGTGAACGCAAACAGAAAGAAAAGCGGAAATGTGACAGACTTCCTCTGAGCGGTACTCTTCAAGATGCTCCTGTCCTTCTTGCTTCCTTGTCGCTGTGTACGTATGTGTAAACACACCCTTCACTCGCCGTTTTACTCACATCATCTATTTTTCCTCTTGTCTCGTCTCCGTCAGCCTCTCTGTCTCCTCCTCTGCCTCGTTCCCTCATAATACCCTCGTCCCTGGTGGGAAGGCTATTAAATCAATCCTCTCTCTTTTCCTGCTCTCCTTTCCGCCTCTGGTCCACTCACTTGTTAATTCCATAACAAGTTTCGCTTTCTTTCATCAACTCGTCCTCACCCCTCACTCGCCGAGTTTCCATCATCTCACTACTCTATCTGACCTCTCCCTGAACTCCGAGACTTCATCTCTTTATCAGCTCTCCATGTCCCTCTCTTTCTGAATCATTACATCCAGTCAGACTGGAGTACTAAGTCTATTAGCCCATTACTGTGCCTTCGTCATAACAACACTTCGAGCTGCTGACTGGTGCCTCGAA
Source organism: Pseudochromis fuscus (assembly GCA_900323345.1). Lineage (NCBI taxonomy): Eukaryota > Metazoa > Chordata > Actinopteri > Pseudochromidae > Pseudochromis > Pseudochromis fuscus. The sequence goes on along the minus strand of OOFC01024401.1, from coordinate 20,655 downwards.
CACAATTGGACACACTTTCCTTTGAGAATTGCTCCCTTGGCTCAGTTACAAAGAGAGACACACGAATAGACTTTAATTAAAAATTATCTAATGCTCTCTTTACACCTTGTTTGTTACTCAATAAAGTCTTTAAAGTTAACACCAGGCTCATGCAATGCCAAAAGCGAGCCTTGTTTTGTAAACACTGTGTTGGAGATGGTTTGGTCGTCAAGTGTAACACTGCTCCTTCCAGGTTAGTGTGTTATTGTAGTTCTGGAGCAGGACTCCCACACTGGAGGAGGAACAAGTTTGAGCCAAAGAAGCTGAAGTTGGCAAATATTTGGAAAACAATATGCAGCCAATGAACCAGTCAGTGTGAATGTAATTGGTCAAATCAAGAGTACTTAGTCATTCATAATAAAAACAGCAAGATAACTAGTTTTTACAAGTAGACTATTAATCCATCTCTTAACTTCAGGACATCCATCCATCCGTTTGTCCGGGTCGTGCTGGCAGGAAAGCCCAGACTTCCAAACTTTCTCCACTTCATCCTGGGGGATACCCCAGCCGCTCTGAGGCCAACTGGGAGATATAATCCAGTGAGTTCTTAGTCGACCTCTGGGTCCGTGACACCACAGGCCACCCTGCCTTCTCCTACCACCCAAAGGGCATTGCACCCAAACGCACCTCCAGCATTGGGTTTTCAGACTGAGCCTGGACAGGATAGGCTGCTCGGCCACCAGGTGCTTGCCAAGGAACACTACCCCCAGTGACCCTAATCCAGGCTGGGTGAAAGCTGTCTTGTTTCCTGTGTCATAGTGGCTTTTGGATTGTGTTTACCTGGTTCTTCACACCAGACCTGCCCGCCTTGGGAGACCCTACTAAGAGCTTAACGTTCCTGATGATACAGCTCTGGAGATCCCTTGACCACTCAAGCCCTTCTGCCCTTCTGCCAGGACATGGCCCAGATCCCAGAAGGGACTTAATCTTCTGTTTAGTAATAAAATGTTTACTCAGCAATATCAAATTACTTAACACAAAATCTAAATTTAAAAATCATTCCGACATTTCTTTTATAATTTTAAACCCTTCCCCATTTACTCAAGATTATTAGGTAAACAGAGCATATTCATTTTTTATTAGTCATGTCCCTAAACGTGCTAGCTGTTACAGGATTCCCACTATTTTCAAGAAAGAATTTTCCAGGATATTTTCAGTGACATAAAACTGGTTTGATCAATGGAAATCACCTTGAAATCATAGTATGTCATAAAATGTGGAAACCTCAGTTTTCGTTGAACAAATTAACAACCTCCAGATTTTGATAACAGTGTACTTGTTTTCTCTGAGAGTTTTCCACACCTGGAAAATAGGTGGGAATGCTCACATAGCGCTACAAAAGCATGCATGTGAACACAGATTAATAAAACATTAAAAAGCTGCATTCTGTTGCAAGCGCATTATTACACTCTGCGATTAAAAACGAGAAAGACCAAATTACCTCACTGTCCAAGCACATCATGTATTGACTGCTGGGCTGTACTTGCCCTGAGAAAATGGAGTGCTGTAATCTTCCATAATCCTTACCAGCACTGAAAATGGCTTCAGTCAGGTACTGAATACAAAATACAGACACACCGCCTGAGCAGCAGCAAAACAACTTTGGTGCCTGCAGCAGTCGCATTTTTGAACATCGCAAACACAACGCTGTCGCACAGCACTCATTATCAATTACTATGTGGAAGTTACTCAGGGAGAAGGTGTGTGGGTGATTTGTGTCTCATGCTTCAGGAGTCCACAAATTTTCATCACAAACAAAAGAAGTGAAATAAATAAAAAACATTGCAAGCAGCTGAAATGTTCTGTTTTTTCCCCTCTCTTTTCTGTACACACACACACACACACACACACACACACCATAGAGAAAGCAGCAGTGCAGTCAGTTATGGCAGGAACACACAGCCAAACAACAGAGCATGAA
>OOFC01024401.1:0-18675 GCA_900323345.1 Pseudochromis fuscus | reverse complement strand
AACAGAGCATGAACATAAGAGTAGAGGGATAAAAGAGAGAGAGAGGGACAGACTAACACAGAGGGAGGGAAACATAAAAAAAAAAAAAAGAGAAAACGTGGATGATAAACCATTCATCTGCGTGTACCTGTGTGTGTATGTGTGTGTGTGTATTATCAGTATGCATGCTCACATCTGTGTGTGTGTGTGTAGACTGTATGTCTACTTCCCAAGGTCACTGCCGAGAGCGAGGAGGGAGGAAAAAATTAACAAGACCAGTGGACAATGACGTTAGCCCTGCAAGGAACATTACTCTTAAAGGGACAGCCCAGGACAAAAGGTTTGCGGGCAAAGTTTAGAAGAAAAAATGTCGACAATTTAGATGTTTAATTCACTCATTATCTGGATGTAGTGTACAGACCCGGGAAGTGATTGTGGAGGCAATGACAGAAAGAAATACACTGAACGACATTATATGGATTTCAGAGAAAATAGCTGGGGGGAGAACGATGGGAAGCATAAACTGAGCTACCCCCTGTAGTAACACACACACACACACACACACACACACACACACAGAATAGTAACTGGTGCTGCCTGCACTCACATTGAAAAAAGAGCAGGCAGTATCTCAATACAAAGCCACTCAGGAGGTTTGAGGCAACAAAAGGCTTTTCATTAGTGAACTATAGACATGGGACAACTCTAAATGAAGAGGTCTAGCTGTGTCGCTGTGCTCAGAGGAGACAATCCAGACCAGCAACACACACACACACACACTTCTTGTTTTTCCAGTTGTCCTCAAAAGGTTGTGTAGTAGATTGAGGAGTAAGTGAGAGGTTTCAGACTGCAGCTGCTTCTCTACTTGAGCTTTTAAAAAGGAAAGAAGAAAAACACCTTTTTGTGTGGCTTTTGACTCTCTAACCTGACTGACTGTGAACCTGCCACCTGCCAGACTGCAGTCATCTCTCAGTCTGTAACTCCACTCACCGCCTTCTCATTCCTCTTATCTCCTCTTCTAATACTTCTTCTTCTCCTCTATTAAATATGTCAACTCAATTAGCATGTTGTTTTTTTCATTGCATCTTGCTGTCATCAATTATGTCTCTTCTTTTCACTCTAATAATCATGTCCTCTGGTTTTCTATTTCTTTTCGCGCCCTCACTTTGCTTTTTGAAGACGGCGTAGCACCACAGTGCGAGCAATGCCAAAATGTGCACTGTACGCAACTCTGCTGTCGTTGATAGTGTTGTCATTTAGAAATCAGACATCAGCATGAAAGCCAAAAGCTGTTTAATGCTGAACAGATGGAGGCAGATGCTTCAAACAGATGGTTAAAGCGACAACAATACAACTTTTTATGCACACAGCAGTTATCCAGTGTAGAGATCTTTATCATCCTCCAAAAATTCTGAAAATACTACTGTAGTTGTTTTTCTATTGTACCAAAGGCACTATAGATGCTGGAGGTACTGAACAATAACAACAACATGTGTGTGGAAGAGTGGGATTAGGAGCTGATGCAGCAACAGGTCCACTACGAGTCAAATGTGGAGATATTTTGTGATTTGTGTTGGATGATCAGGGACAAATTCAACTGGCAAAAGCTAGAAATACTACAAACAGTGTCACAGAACTTTTTAAGTAAGAGGATGAAACGCTTATCTAAGCGCTTCAAAGGCATGAACTCACATCTGTACACAGAGTTCAAGCTGAGTTGTCAACACGTCATCAAAGGTTAATTCCCTATAATTTTACATTCCTTGCAAAATGCAACAGCTGGCAGTTGTTATATCAGTGCAGGACACAATGTTCACACAGGCTTGTGCTATCTAATTTCAACAAAACCGTATATTTTAAAAGTTACATTCATTCTGATGTGTACTCAAAGTCGTGGAGGTTCAGTGGTATTGGTGCCAAATTTCTAATATAATGAAATCCCTGCTGACAATAACTGAATCTTCCCTCTTCACATCTCTCACATCCTTCTTAGATACTTTCATCGGCCCTCCCTCTTCACTAATCTTTATTTTTAAAGGAAACAGGGTTCTGGTTAGTGGTTCACTATGCAGGAGGAGGCAACAAACCCCAGTCATTAGTCTAACACACTATCACAAGAAGAACAAGCAGCCTTGTAGCAGACGGTACAGTCCCTACAGAGCCCTGGTCTCAGCATCATGAGTCAGTCTGGGATTATATGAAGAGACAGAAGCAATTAAGGCTAAATAAATCCACTGAAGAACTGTTGCAGGTTCTCCAAGATGCTCAGAAACTACCTGAAAGCTGTGTGAAAACATACCAAAGAGAACTAGTGATCACACCAAATATTGACTGGATATTTTCATTTCAAATTAACTGATTAAACTTTACATTACTGTAAATCCACTGTGCTACATAGACTAACATTCATTGTACAAATAGATTTACAACATCCCACACAAGAGGTCAAGCCATTCATCAACTCTGTTAGTATTTGCATGATGACCGAGAAATTACAAATTAGCAACATATGCTTTACACAGATCTCTGTAGACTGTATTTAAACAGAGGACACACACACACGTACAGAAGTTAAACTACACAACAGACACAGAGCTGTAGCAACACCTCGCTAACAATGGTTTTCTTTGCATCACACCATAGCAGCATGACACATTACACACAGTGAAGGTGTCTGTATGTGCTCCTCAATGAAGCGCTTTAATTTGAAAACCTCCTCCTCTTCCTGTCTGTGAGCATGACTGGAAACAAAAAAGCCGCGAAGAGAGTGCTACCTCTATCATGCCATCATCTTTACTTTTTCAAATACATTTATTGTATGTCATATCACACCTATTACAAGATATGACTTCACTTCAAAGCAAGTCTCACTTCACACCATCTCAACAGGTCCCGTGTTCATGGGCAGCTGTGATACGCCTGATACGGAGGACAGAAAGTAGCTTGGAACTAATTGGCCGTTGCTATTTTCGACTTCAGACCTTTTTAGATTTTTCATGTCTGATAGCTCACCATCTGCTCTGTGCTCTCTGTCTCTACAGCTCCACAACTGAAACAGTGACGACAAAAGAAAAAAAAAAAAAAAAAAAACACACTGTGGAAATGAGTAATTTGTCAGCATAGTTGCAGAACTTTGTACATCTGTTCCTCTAACGTCCCGCCCACACAACATATATTCTCTATCAAATCAATGCTGGCCTTTGTTTGACTGACCTGAGAGTAGAAATTAGACATAGTGGTGGTTTCTATGTCCTTCTTTCCAAGTATTTCCATTTTGACTGGAGCTGATGGGAACCTGCTCGAGAAGTACTCAAGGAAATCAGGTAGGTAGTTTGCGTCTCCGTGGACAATCCCCATGACGTAATGAGCTGCCTGCAAAACACAGTATAACACAATTTAGATGATGTTTTAAATGTGAGGAGAAAAATTTGTATTTGTGTGTAAAAGGTGTGAGTTAATCCACTGAAAACAGCTGTACAGATGTAACATGATCACTAATTATCACATAAAGCAAAGTCAGATGTGAGGCAAGTAATTGAGTGTTTTTACAGCAGCAGGTGCGACACTGCAGCTGCAAAATGCTGCACTGAACTCCACATTCATGGATCAATGTGATCAATATGTATGCTGCACCTGGGATGTGTCCTCACTGAACGCCAAGGTGACAAACTCCTGGGCAAATCTCTGCCTCTGGTCCACAGAGAGCGAGGACAGCTGGGACGTGTAGGCGTGAGCCACCAGGGCCCCTCCGTTAGGCTGGGTCTCAACGTGAATGTACGAGGCAAACTCCAGACCGGCCATACCGGGATGGGCGGTCTGCGGGTGGTGTTTGGTCGGGGAAGGGAGAGCGATCTTGGTGGAGGATGATGAAGAGTTTAGAGCGTTGATGAGAGAGGAGGGTGTGAGGTGTGAGGTTTTGTTGTTAGGTGGAGGGTAAACAGGTAGAGGAGACTTAAAGGGAGACAGAGAGGAGTTGTGTGTTAGTTCAGACGAGGGCGAGGAAGAGGTGGGGGATGAAGATGAATTAGGGAGGAGAAGCAGGCCTGCACAAACGGTCTGACAGGAGCGGTGGTACATCTTCACTCGCTTGTGCTTCTCCCCTTCTTTGTGTTTCTTCTTCTTTTTCTTTTTCACTTTTTTGATTTGTAGCTCCTCTGAGTTGATCTTGGCTTTTTCTTTTTCATCTGGACAACATAAAAAAAAACAGGGAAAGACATTATTTAGAGGTGAAAGAGAACAATCATCGACATCAACACAAAACATGAAAAAGGTCATTTTAACAACACTAAAGTCTATTTCCTGATCCATTTCCTGATCTGTGATGGATCAACTAAGTAAAACATCAACCCAAAAGCATGATTGAGAGAAAGATTTCTCACTGAATCACAGAGAGTGAGGATAAGGTAACCAAAATCGAGAAAACTGGAAATAAGGTGGTGATTATGCTCCACAGAAAAAATAAACAGATGATGAACTATATACAAGAAAATGCAAAACCTGTCCCCAGATTGTTGTTTTATTTTAGGTTTTTTTAATCATCAAAACAACCAGACACCTGATTAATTCCCTATTTACAAAACAATAAAACTGAAAATAATTAGCGGTAACTATTTTTATGCAAGCGTAGACAGATGACTCATAGCTTCTCCCAGATGGTGCGCATCTCCTGCAGTGTATACATAAAATAAATTTCAGAGCCCTGAAATGGAACCCCTTGAGAAAAGCAGATATGACTCAGTCAGGAAAAACGCTTTTCCAGTGGCATATCGGAGAAGAGATAATACTGTACAAAGCAGTCCATCTATTAACTGCCTGAGGGAGGACAAAGTGGAACATGCAAATGTCAGCACAGTGACACTGTGTGTGTGTGTATGTGTGTGTCAGAGCATGACAATGTGCAAACATGTAGCTGGCTGGTTCATCCCAGCTCAGTTGTTGTGTAAACAAGTCGACATGTATACATTTAATGTATATGTGAGTCACAATGATGGAGGTGCTGCTGCCTCAGCATGATTCAAACATCAGTTATCACCTCGATCACACACACAAACACACAGCTCAGTCTCGCTTGTACCCCACGCACGTCCAATGCCAGATAAGGCAGAATGAAAGACAGATTGAAAAACAGCAGAGAGAGAGAGGGAAGGTATTTGCAGTACAATACCCGAGCTGCTAATCCAAAAGCTCTTTAACCCACAAGACACCCCTCCCCCAACTCTTTCTACACACATACATAGACAAACATTCATCCCCAAATCTTAACCTTCATCACACAACAGGATGATACAGACGGGATCTGTGACACATGATCAGTTTGTTGGAAATTGCAATGGGGATAAAAAAAAAAAACTTATTAACTGACTGTAAGTGTGCAATTTCACTGTCTCGTGTTTATAAACTGCAAATACAGACATTGAAAATCAAGCACACAAAATAAATAAATACACTTTTTTACAATAACAATACTTTACACAGCTGCTATTAATTAACATGGACTTTAGTTGTGATCTGCAGACCAAAGAGCGCTAACACAGCTCAGTTGTTGTGAGAATTAGAAACTCCAGCCTGAGCCTTGGGAAGCTGTTTCTAGCAATTATATTTTGTGATGCTTAGAAAAGAAAGCGAGATATAGATCGCTACATGCTGAAGTCAGTTATTGATATTTTTGATCAGATTGCATGGGGACAGTTTAGGCTCGTGGCTGTGACATGAAATGAACCTCCAATTTGTATATTTCCTGATTGTAATGGATGACAGGGGGGACATGAGGAGCAGAGCCACCTCCCACTTGATGTCAGGTGGTTCTTACACCCCCATGTCATTTGTTGAGCGAGAAGCTGAAGATATTAGCAAGGCAGTTCCTCTCTCACTCTAAAATGCTATGAATCTAAAATAAAATGTTATGAAACTTTTATTAAAACACTGTATTAAAAAGGAATACACTCCATTGCAGTTTATAAATACATTAATCACAGCTTCTTTTAATCTCAGCCTCTGCAATATGTTTACAACACTGCTACACTTTGTCAATCATAAATAAACTGTTTGTTTTTCAATTGTAAAATGTCCCTCTCCATTCAAATGTTTGTTTATATTAGGATTTGAACACATATGATGCAATATATTGTTATCAGAGTTTTTGCTGCTATCACTATAAGTCTGGCTCTGCGGGGTTTTTGTATAATATCATATTATATCAAAACACAACAAAAACTTGATTCTAATTAGCATTTGACTCAACTGTGTTTGACCGCTCAATTAATATCCATCCCATTAAAACATCCTGACAATAAATCATTGGCAGCTGCTCTAAAAACATCAAATAAAAATGCTTTGACTATGTGCAGACAGGAACTCTTCTCTTTTGCTTACATGCACAAATAAGCACATATGTGATGAGTGGGCCACTCGGCTAGACAGTCATGATCAGTTTAAGGTCAGACAGGCTCCCAGTCAAATTACACACCCACAGCCGCAGCCACACACACAAACAAACAGCTTCAGTGGTAGTAAAGCAGCCTTACTGTCAGAATGGCCGTTTGCTGCTTATTGATTTCCTATACATGTTTCCACTGGCTGCCTCTCTCTGTCGTCCTTTTCAATTGTAAACTTAACACTCTCTCACTGATTAAATTTCGGACTTTCTCTCCTCGTCTCTCTGTCACTCTCAATATTTGCAAATGTAATGTTCTCTGATTAAATGCCGCACTCACCATTACTGAAAACCCTGGTGGGGAGAGCCCCCCTACTCATTTCCCTCTCGACTCTGACTCAAAATCTCACTGTGGGCTCCAGTGTGACTCTATTATTGTAAACACACATGATTAAATACCAGACTCTCTCTGCAGGATTAACGCACACGGACTCTTTCACTTCTCGGTCCATGCTTTTCAAGATTGAAATGGTGCACCAAATTATCTCTCTGTAATTTTCATCTGCAGCTACTGATCACAGTGCGTGGCTATAGCCCTTGAATTGTAGGACATACCAGATACAGCGTTAGAAGGGATCATATTAATAGGAACAAAATGGAATCCGTGTATATATGTCACCGTGTGTGTGTCAGTTGTACACAGCCACTGTTGACAAACGGCTGAGCTCAGATTACCCACACACAGGGAGGCGGAGATTACGGACACACTGCTCGGCAAATAATTCACTGTCTGAAAGTTCACAATGAAATTTGCCACTGCATTCATGAAATATACACAAACATGTACACACAGAAGAGCTGCAGTGACACACTGGCAGGCTTTTCATGCTTTGTCTGTATTACTGTTTACTCTATGTTAGCAGTGGTAAGACAAAAATTACTAAAAGCAATGCATCTCTGAATCTCATATTTCTAACACTGAGACTTATATAGATTATTTATGTCAATTAAATGTGTTATTCCAATCTTGACTCAGTGTAGAAATGGTACTCACAGAATAATTTTAATATGACTGACGCTACAACTACTTGGCTCAACTGAAGTGAGGTGGATAAAGACGGAGGCTGGTAGAGCCAGGAGGATGGCAGGACTGCGCGGGAACAAGAGGGGGTGAAAGCGTGGGAAGACAGCGACAGAGAGGTTGGCACTCCAAACACGGGCAGGCCAATCTGCCCTGGTTCATCTCTGCGTTACAGTCGCTGCTACTAGATTCACAATCACACACACACACACACACTGTCAAAAGGTCAGACTAAATAAACCATAAGCACCACTTCTCCATGTGAGGAGCAGCACAGTACAAAGGTCATGGTAAAGCCAGGGATCAGAAATCTAAAATTAAAATAATAACAACCACTGTTACACTTCTGGAGTTTCCCCACCACTGCACAGATAATGTGCTACACTGGGCCTTTTTATGGCTATTGCAGAGCATTAGCATTTTTCAGCACCCACTGGGATGCTGAGTGTATGCTGCCTGTACGTTGCAAACATAATGATGATTTACTGTACGGCGGCCCGTGGAAGTGGGTCATGTTTGGTTACCTTAGCAGCAGGTTTCTACTGTGTTTCTACTGAGCTGAACATCATGCTGAGATCCAACACGGTGCACTCACACACGTGGAAACATCACTGAGGACAGCTTCCAATCCAGTGGTTGATGTATAGTTTTATTCTACATAACACATTTAAATCTTTAGCATCACCTGAAGGATATTTTGTATTTTCTCTGATGAATTATTATTTTACATCAATGTCCTTAAATGTTTCTAAATAATACCAAACCTCAACAGTTCAACCGATGTGTCATCACTACCAAAGTGGCTTGGTATGCACGTATGAGTGTTTGCACCAACCTTTTATCGGCTGCTTGACTTCCCCGTTCTCCCTCTTGATCTCATTCATCACTTTGTGCTTCTTCTTCTCCTTTTCCCGCTCTCGTTCTTTGACCTTCTTCTTCTCCCTCTCCTCCCTCTCTCTCTCCTTCGCCTTGTCCTTGGTGGAGTGCTCTGTGGAAGTGGAGAGGAGGGTTTACAGGTCTCCATGGTGGAAACACATTAGCATAAGAGTTCAGATTTACTCACTTGTAAACACATACATACATTTTGGGGCGCACTTCATTCATTTCAATTCGCTTCACTAACCCGCTGTAACTGTACTCTCACCCGGTGTTTCACCTTGACTATTACCTTTAACTTTTAATCTTGGCTTTTTCCCCTCCTGCAGAAACAGTCATCTCTCCACCGAGCCTCCACGCTTATCTCTTATGTTTTCTCAGCACTGTAAAGACCTTTCAATTCCCTTTAAGACTGCAGCAGCCACTCTGCAACTTCACTCATAACCTTAAAGCAACACCTCATCATAAACACACCTCACGTTTTCTCCCCCTAAACTCATCCCTCTCCCATGTTCTGCCTCTACTATCTTCAATATGCTGCGGTCTTAAAAGTCCCAAAAATCCTGCCGTGCTTCTCCAACTCATTTTATTTCCTCTTCCAGTACTTCTCCGTCTGACAGGATCCTTTGAGTTGTGGGGGAGTATTACAGATTGAGCAATTGGAGTGCACTCTAATGCAACACTCACAGCAAATCGCTGAGGATGAGAGGATCAGTTTAAAATGTAAATATCGCACCATCACACACCTCTTCAGTAGTCGGAGTGCCTCCTGAAAGGTAAGGCATGTCCGAGTGTGTGCACACTGATGAACACACGCTCTGTAAATCCACATCTCTCGTCTCCAGCTGAGCTGAGAAGCCCTCACCTTTCTCAAAATAACTTTCATTTTATCAAATCTTTCATCCCTCGCCGCCTTTGATTCTTTATTTCCTTTCATTTCCCCATAAAGTTAAAAAAAAACTTCTTTATTTTTTTTCCATAATGGGTTTTTTTGGACAATTCTTTCTTTCTCTTTCTTACCAAAGAACTTTTTTTGTTTGAACTCAGTGAGATCCGTCTTTAAAAGGAAGCTGTGTTTTCAGACTGTTCACTCTCCTGTGGACACAGGGAGTGGGAAAGTGAACACAGTGTGGTTGGACTCGCTGTTTGCTGGATCAAAGGAGAAAATGCTTTGAAAGTAGAAAGGCTTAAAGGAGCAGTAAGAGAATTAGAGGTACACTGATACACTTTTGCAATGATCATATTAAAATAAATGACTCGGCCTTTTGGCTTTTAGCAGATTGTTTTTCTTTGCTACTTAACATGTAGCTAGTCGAGTCCCTTATGCCCTGTGGTTAACGTGAGGAACACGAAGAATGTTAACAAATAACCATTTTAAGAACTATGCAAAGTAAATGCTGGAAAATTACTACACAGTGTAAGCTGCCTAATGGGCAGAAAACCCCAGCACGTTTCAAAACATCAATTGAGCTCCACAGGAAGCAGCTGACAAAAGGAGGCCTCACTCAGATCTCCTGCCAGATTTATTAAAACTTGTCAGACCATGCCTGAGCGGTAACATTCATAAAACTTAAATTTAGAGGCATAAATCAGCCCAGGTGGCTGACCTGGCCTTAAATACACAGGAGAACATGCTGATTTATCACAGCCTGAGAGAAGGGTCTTCCCCTTAAAATGAAGGGAAACTTTCTTTTGAAATTTCCAAGAAACACACAGATGAAAACAGGGTTACACAACGACCCTCCGGTCTCAGAAAACACCTCAAAGGCTCGGAGGTCACAAGTTGAAACTAAGATGCAAAACAAAATCAATACCATCGGGGCAAAGAAAAAAAAAAAGATGTTTCAATGAATCAGAAATAATTGGAATCCATGTAACAGAGATTTCTCATCTAGTTTTGCTCATTTTGTTTTCTGACTTTCTTGCAGCAGCCAGTTTTGAAGGGGAACACAGCAGGTGGTTTTCACTGTTTCGATGATCACAGGAGAAATATTACTTTGAAAGGACGAGGGCTGGAGGCATGCAGTTTGTAAACTTCAGCTACAGCACGACTCACTGGCACCTAACTTTCTAGAGTTGGAGAGGAAAATCAAGAACTTTAGAAAGATCAATGAGGTATCCACAGTTTATTTTTGATGTAAATTTCAAACTAAAAACCTGCATCCTTCAATGACCTGCCCTTGAAATGAACTTTATTTAAGCAGCGTTTTTACTCTGTGTTACACGCTGCCGCAAAGCCAGGTTTGAATGTGTGTTAGCGAGATGGTTGGACTGTTGACCTGTCCCGGGTGTTCCCCACCTCTCGCCAAGAGCAAACTGGGATATGCTCCAATGCGCTGTGACCCTTCAACAGGATGACCAGGACGAAATGAACACACGAAAGAACTGCAGTAAACCTACACCTCAATGTTAGATCATTATCATGCAAATTTTGTTTTTGTTGAAGAATCTAAAGTCAAACATATAGTTAGATCATCACTGTGAATCTCACAGTTACATGTGAAACGATGCTGAACACTAACAAGCACATCAGCAAACTGACTCACTGTGGTGAGCTGTGGAAATCCAGGATGAAGACTGAGAAGCAAAAAGTACCATGGGCCACATGCATACACATATATTTAAAGATACAAATGAAAAACATACTGAAATAACAAGTTTATTACTTTTTTTATGATTACTTTGTCAACAACATCTCTACATATATATGTCATTACCAGAGACTGTAGAGACTGTAGAGAGAAATATACAGAGTAATCAGGGCTCAAAAATTAGGCAAACAGGTGCAATACCCCCGATGGCCACTAGATGCTGGCTTCAAAAAACTCTGAGTATTATGTGATGAAAAATGCTAATGATCATTTCTGAATTGAAATCAATTGAAGCCAGTCAATACATTTTTCCCACTAAATATTTTCACTGAACTCCAGGTACTCCTGCCTCTCAGGAAAATCCTGCTACTCCAGATGGTCAGTGCCTCCCCTGCTGTTGTGGTAAATCCACACATCACCAACCAAAATGATTTCGCAGTAAGATTCATACTGTTTTTGTTTTTTTTTCCCCATTGTATTGTAGTTGTACTGCACATGCAGAGTTAAGTGTGCCTTGAGATTTTTGTGAGAGAACAAATGACCAAGCCAGCAGTAACTTAATTGGGTGCTGATGGCAGCTAAGCTTCATTTTCTCTTCACTGTAATCGGCCACAGATGTGCAGTCACAGATATATTCGGGGCTTCTGTAATAAGTGTGGTGCATTTACATCTATACAAATAAACTAATTACGTGGTCCGTGAAAGCTCTATTACTTTTACCACTGGATATAAACACATACGGGTCGAAGGATACAACCATAAAAAACCCAAACAAACAAACCACTTGCCACATTAGCCTTGTTAACGAAAAAAAACAAAAACAATGGGTTGCATCAGCTTTCATCTGTTGCTTCTGTGGCACATACGATAGAAAGTTATTTATTCTTCTGCCATTTTAATTAAGATTTATGTCTATTAAACCAAAAAAGTAAGTTTACAGTGTCATTTATTCACATGGTTAGTCTTTAGCTTTTAAACCAGACTGAGTTGTGATTGCTTTGCTCTTAACTGCACTATTGTAATCTTGATTTTTATTAATTTTACTTATTTTTTGGTTTCTTTACAGTTTTTGTTTTTGTCTCAGTATTTTAACTGTACAACACTTGGTGGGACATATATTTGCTTATGATTATAATAACAATCTGCAAGTAAAAAACCTGGGTGTCAACAGGCCATGAATAAATGAGCTGAATAAATAAGTATATTATGGACCAGTATAAACCTGCATAGGGGTCAGTCACATTTGTACCAAATTGTCTTCTACTCAAAGGTTTTCTTGTCTTCCCTTTGCTTGTTGCACTGTCAGACTGGTGTCTCCTCTTTCAGGACTGAATGTAACCAGCAGCTCCCTGGCACCTGCCTTCAGCCCTGCTCCAACAGCAACGTCGCCACTAATAATATTACTGTGATGATGTGATACTCTTTGGATCCCTGTAGGAAAATTCTTTCCCTGCAGGAAGGTCAGAGCACAATTCGGCCTCAGAGAAGCATTCCTGAACACGACAGAGATTCAGTCCCGGGCTCAAGGACACTTTCCAGCACTGGGTCTCAAACTCATGTAGCGCAGCAGTCTGTGTAACCACTGGGCCAGTCCACTACTTCATCACATTAAAACAAAACACTGTGTTACCAATTCAAATGCAGTCTGTCACACTGAGACTGTATCAAGTTTAATCCTTTAAACATTTTGTCCAGGATTAATGTACGTTTTGTGCTCTGTGTGCATACACTTCCTCATCTTCACATTTGAAGCTATACTCAATATAATTACAGTCTCCTACTGCTGGCCATTAAGCACCTCGCTAAAGCAATTAGAGGTTCAGTGCTTTACTCAAGAGCGCCTCGGTGAAACTGTCGCAGGAGCGGTATCAGTTATTGTTACTTATGGCTAGATGTAAATTTTGCCTGTCACTCCCACAGATGAAAATGCTGCAACCTTAATAATAAGCACTGCAGAAGTGTTCAAAATTTTTTTTAAAAACCCTACATACAGCATTGCCAAAAGCTACACTAATTGACTTTTAGTGTAATAAAAGGGATCCACTGAGTGTAAAAAAAACCTGAATATATTAACACATTGACTTCATTTTTTAAAGCTGTTTTTGTGGAACAGTTAACACCAGCATCTATGTGTTCTGAAATCCCTCCAAAGCATTTGCTGCATCCTATTTATGTGAACAAAATAAAAATGGCATTCAACACAGCCTGTTTACAAGACTGCGCTTGTGATAGCGTTTTAGGGCTACAGGCCAACAACACGTCTCATTCGAGTATCCTAATTGACTGCAGTGGCTGTTCAGTGCGTGTCATGACCTCTTAAACTACCCAACTGGAAACGGGTGACATCATGCACTCACATACACTCGAATGGGCCCACCCGGTCCTCCCGCCAGTGTCTAAACACTAAAACAAATAATGTGTGCACACACTGGCAAACACAAATGTACACATGCAAAGATTTAAGAAGACCACTGAGGCACCTGCACAAGTCTCTCCAACTGCTTGGCCATGACAAAACATAACAATGTACCACCAAGGGGAGAATACAGAGCTTTTTTTTTTTTTTTTTTAAATATTGGGACACCAATCAAAATATTTGCTGAGTACTTAAAAATAAAAAGCTGTACATAGATAATGTAATACTATCTGTCACAATAGCAGAATAAAAATGATGTCACAAACAGGTAGAATATCTATTTATTTACTCTTCTTTACCTTTTACTCCATCAGATTTAGCTTAAAATATAATTTATCTGCGAGAGATGGTTTGGTGAATTCCTTTATTGCCATCTAAATATTGAAACATATGAATTCTGGTTTACTGAACTGACAGGTGATTTCTGTAGAGTAATAACTGGATGCCCTGATGGTCTCAGTGTTATTTTACATTTTACTTAACTGGCTGTTTGATGTGTCTCGAGCAGAAAAGTTTGTTTTACATAAATAGAGATGAATGGCTACAGTACATGTTGTCTTTTCTGTCATTAAATAATTTTTTATCACACTCAAAACAAAAAGAAAATGTTGTTAATAGTGTGATTACAGCGTTGTAATGATGACGGTTGCAGCGGTGGTGAAACGAATGAATGGTTGAGTGAATTTTCCAGCACGTACAACTGTGGGTGATGCGGTACGAACAAGACGCGGAGCTGTGTCTGTTTCCCATACAGCCTGGGGTTACAGAGGGGGGCGTGGTGCGCTACCAAAACAACACTTAGCCCATAATGGCGGGCGGCTGTCATATTGTTATGACAGCCGCGTGCAGTTTTAATACAGCTCGAAATTAAATTTTAAAAAATTAACGCGCGAGATCATTTACATGAGATGACAAAGTACAGTTCGTTTTTGTGTAAAATATATGTACCACACTGGTGTTAATAACGCGTGTTAATAAAAACTCGTTACATTTACATCGACGAGGCGTAACTACGCAACCGTTCCGCAGCAGCACGAGAGCAGCTGGTTACAATATAACTGCCAGGTCGCGCGACTGCTGCCCTGCTCTGGAGCTCGAGGGTTCACAAGCGGGTGAAGAAGCGAGCGGAGCTGGCAGCCATAGTACGCACAAACATCGACTGAAACCGGGCGCTTCCACTCCGTGATCACGGTCCAGAGCGAACACAGACACATTAGAGTATTTTTACGGGCTCTTTTTCCACATTTTGAACAGTAGCTGGTTCTACAACCAGATTGACCGGACAAATTATGGGGCAGACGGTTGCATACCACATGTTCGTATCCCAAGTGGCTGATTCTACGATGAGCCAAGTAACTATAAAAGGGCACAACTCTCGTCTTACTTATAATAAACACAACTCAAAGTTTGTTAATTCGCTTTAACTGACATGTGAAATACATATATGACGGTGGCCTACCTTTGGGTGGCAACGTGACCTCTCCATTTTCCCTCTTCACTGCAGAAATGTTATTAAATCTGTTGATATCGTTGTTGTTGTTGTTGCTCCCGGAGGTTAGCAGTAGTTTATGTTTCTTTTTCTCCTCTCCGCCTCCTTTCAAAACCTTCTCCCGCTCCTTCTCTCGCAGTTTATCTTTACTCGGTTTCTTGGGTTTGGAGGAAGATGATGATGAAGAAGAAGAAGAAGGCGCTTTGTGGAGGAAGAAATCGCTCTGTTTGAAGACTTTGTGTGTGGTTATCGGCGGTTGGGATCCACCGGGAGCAGGCACCGGGGGGTTGCTGTTGGTCTTGACCGGGTTGAAGCTCCACAAACCCGCACTGCTGCCGTAACTCTGCTGCTTGGTGGGCTGCTGGAGTTTCTCTCTGCCTCCCACTCCTCCTTCCCTGCTGACTTTCTTAGGTTTGACGCTCCTCTCCTCGACTCGGACCTTCTTGGGCGGCGGCGGCGGTGGGATGAGATCCCGGGAAGACTGGGAGCGGTTGTCGGGGGCTCCCTTCGCCTCGGTCGTCTTGCCGAGCGCGTTTTTGACGGAGGCTACTGCAAGGGGAGTAGCGGCAGCAGCTCCGGAGAGGTGAACAGAGCCCTGCGAGTCAGCCATCTTGAGGCTTCTCTCTCTATTTACTCTCCTCACCAACGGCCGCGAGCAGGCAGTGAAGGGGCGGGGTCGATGTTTGACTGACAGGCGCTGAGCGAGGAGGCGGGACTAAACCTTGACTGACAGATAGAGAGGGAAAAACTAGGGGCGGGGCTTTGCATCTGCGTATCAGTATTATATCTATGATATTAACACAGATGCTATGTAAATACATGCATTTCAGAGCAGTTGTGTGTTATACTGACCTAATATTGATAGTTAACTTTATATGATTGACAATTTAGTAATAATAGTTCAGGTTACGGTGGGGCGGTTAAATAAAATAACAACAATTAAGATAATAACTTTTTTTTTTTAATAGATGCATTTATTTTAACTGGAATCAATTAGGCTGTATTAGCTTGACAAATGTAAGCAAATTAAACTAAAAATTCAAAATCCCCACATTTATGAAGCTGGAATCCATGTACTATGGTTTGTAGCCTGGTGAAAACAAACCATAGTTAATGTAAATCCAAATTCTATTGACATATTCAGTCCTATCTTAACAGACATAGCTAATGTAAACAAACCTTTAACAGCATTATGGATTTATTGCACCTCACTGACACTTCTTGTGTTTTTTACCCTATTAAAAGTATTTTGTTTTGGTTAGAACTCACTCACACTTTCCCTGATTTGATTTACATTTGGATTGGAGACTCAACAGCAGCAGAAGTGTTTAATTTGTCAGCTGTTGGCATAAAAGAGCGCCTACAGTGCAGCTGAAGATGCATTAATCCAACATGCTGAGAGGTGCTGTACAACGCACACTTGACTTTAGTCCTGTTCCTCACTGCCGCTGCTGCTTCTTCTTTTTCTTCTTCATCCAAGGTACTCAGTCAACAGGAGCAACCTAATATTTGCCACAATTGATACATGCACTAAAGTGTATGTGTAGGTGGGCTGTACACGTGATTGTTTAAATGGAAATCTTCCCACTTAATCAAGGGATAAACATCCTCTCTCTCATCTAATCTTCACAACTGGATGAGCTTATCACTCTCACTCTCTCTCTCTCACACACACACACACACACACATACACACAACACATCATTATACAGTGTCAGGAATCCTCCGGCGCTGTTTACACTTTGATTTATTGAGATGAAAACATTTTCTTCAATCAGACTGGCTGAGTTCTCGGTACATGGCCTGTCAGCGTGTGACAGCCAAGCGTGAATACTAAACATGATTAGCAGCTGCAAGAGGCGGATTGTAAAGTTACAACTGGTCATAAACATTGTGACAAGATTATTGTGTGACGCTAGCCAGAAGTGGAAACTGATGTCTGGCTGTCTCTGTGTGTGTGTGTGTCTGTCCAGTAAATCCAGCCTCCACAGTTTGTGACTAATACACCTAAAATCAATCTGGTTGAATACATTTCATATCAGGGGCTTTAAAATAGAGCTGACACAGTTTTCAGTTTCTTCAGATGGCGGTGCAGCCTGCTGCTGCTGCTGCTGCTCACATACTCAACACTGACTGGCTATATTTATAAGCCATTACATAACATGTTAAACTGCTCATTGGGAAAACTGAGGTGACCCAGTTAAGACAGCAACCT
Source organism: Pseudochromis fuscus (assembly GCA_900323345.1). Classification (NCBI taxonomy): domain Eukaryota; kingdom Metazoa; phylum Chordata; class Actinopteri; family Pseudochromidae; genus Pseudochromis; species Pseudochromis fuscus. The sequence goes on along the minus strand of OOFC01024401.1, from coordinate 1,655 downwards.
GGCTTAATATATATTACTCAGAGAAAGAGAGAGAGGAACAGACTGTGCATTTATATCGTGTTACTGTGCTAGTGAGGGGAAAAGTCTGCATGGATTACCAGGTGTGAGGAAAATCGAGAATGTGCTTGTTAAAGTAAAGAAATCAGAAAACACAGGAGCAGTGAGAGGCTGGCTCCTGCTTTTTTCACTGTCTATACAGTATAATCTACATTTGATTTAAAGGGGGCATTTCTGGATGTTTTTAACCTGTGTTGAATGTATTGTAAATGTAACAGTCTAAATTTTGCATTTGCAACATGCTCATTGTTTTTATGATACAAACATTAACTTTTAAACTTATTGAATGCTTGATTCCATCTCCAGCCCTTATCTGTAGCCTACCTGTATACATTTTATCCTGCAATGTGTTCAAGCCATGCACTTATGTTTGTACGTTTGTGTGTTCCACCAGGACTTTTCAGTTTCCTAAAGGTTAAATCCGCTAGGTTTTGCTTTCCGATTAAAAAAAGAAGACAGAGTATAATACATGCACTGTAAAAAAAAAAAGTCATTTAAATTATTTTAAATACACAAAATATTAATAAATCACAAACTAGACTATGTGTAATTCAGATTTATTGTAAAAATACCAATATAACCTTTATTTTGGTTTCTTTTTTGATCCACATAAAGAAATTGTGCAATATATTCACAAATGTATCAGATTTATTTTTTGCTTTAATGAAACTGTTTCAACCCCTAATTTGATACTGTAAACACTACTTTGAACACTTTTGCATCAGTTTTTTTTCCATTTATTTATCAAATCATTGGATTTTTGTATGAATTTGTTAATTTGCTATTTTACATTATTATTATTTTTACAGTGTAGTTATTGGTGTGATACTCTGCCATCCAGGCCTCAAATAATGACTTTCTATTAGACTAATTATCCAAAATTGAATGCTCTTACCATAATAATTACAAGCACCGGTAAGCATTGGCTGCCAAGAGGTTCTTTTTATAAATGTGATCCACAAACAGTGTAAACCACCTCTGCTGCAATAGTTACACATGAAAACTTGTATTGACCATGTTTGTATAATTAATCTGAATCAAGCCCTGGCTGCACGAGAGCACCAGCAAATAATTACAGTATCCGCGCCCTCCTGCCGCGCCTCTCGATGTGTGTAAAGTGAATACAAATGTGAAACCCTGAAGGTCTCTGTGTAAGACTGCGAGCTGGTGTGTGTGTTTGTACCACCTGCTGTAATTAATTGTCATATTAGTATGTGTGTGCGTGGGTAAAGTTGTGTAAGCAGATCCACCAGGTGTGAAAGAGGATTTCCTGCTGTGACTCCCCCAACCACCACACACACACACACACACACACACCCCATTCATGAATATTTTTTTGTCCTCACACACAAATAAATGAAAGAAGACTCATATCTTTACTTAATGTTCATTTTTACTGATTGATTTCTGCAACATACAAACATTGTGTGTGTGTGTATGTGTGTGTAGGTGTGTGTTTAGGTGTGACAGAAAGGGGCGGGGGCGTGGCTGAATGAGAGTCCCACAGGAGGTGATGAGCAAGCAGCAGCAGCGAATCACACCGCTCACGCTCATGCCGCTAATGATGATTGGAGGACAGGGGGAAGGGGGGGGACCAG
>OOFC01024399.1:0-21278 GCA_900323345.1 Pseudochromis fuscus | reverse complement strand
CCGGCTCGTCGCTCTCCGAGTCGGATCCCCACGTCGAGTCGCATTCCTCAACGGTGCTCGGCTCCTTGAAGCGCCAGCTGCCCACCAGATTTCCCATTTAAACAACATGCAACACCTGCCTTCTGTGATGATCCTCGTCCCCACGCTAAACGCTACATCATTGATGCCACTGCCTGGTTGTATTCTGGGTGGTTTTGGCTGCACTGCCCTCACAGCAGAGCTTTTAAATGGCAGAAAAGGGGGAATTTCCAGATCAGCAGCGATGATGCGTGTTTCTGTATGAAGGGCGATTAGTGCCACACGGCGGCAGAGGGAGCTCTTAAAGCTACACACAGAAATAACCCAGTGAAGTGTGACGATGACTGGAAATATTCACTAACAGGAGATCACACTTCTAAAAGTGTGAGGTTGTTATAACTGGGTGAAAGTGGAGGTCAAATTGAACTGCATGCTGGGTTAATGTAATTTACATTTTTGTCGTTTATTTACATTTAGCTTTTTTTTTTTTTTTTTACCAAGTACAGGTTTAAAACACCCCATGTTGTGAGGTTAAATGGGCATGTGATTCATGCAATATTTACCAATTTCTTGGTGAAAACAACCCAACCCAACCCATTTTTTTAGGGTGGAGCTAATAACTAATTAAATACTGAAAAAAACAAAACAAATTTAATTTACTGTTGCAACCACAGCACACACCCCAAAAATATCTGTCAGAAAATGTGACCATGGAGCGACTATTACTGTAGGATTCTTAGGTGAAGGTCTTCTCTTACTTTTATTCATGTTATGTCAGTTTTTATTTATTTTTCTCATTCAGCTTGTAAAACACCTTTGAATATAAATAGATGAACGAGGAAGCAGGTCTTACCCTTGAATCCAAACCCAATGTGTAAAGGTCTCATTGGAGATCAGACCTGTCAGTCAATCTAACCACGTCTCTAAATCTCTTTTTGAAGCTTAATATCTACTTAGAGCTGAAATTATTTTCAGATGGACCACCACATCACTGAGAAGAAGAGCAGACTTTAACTAATAACATCAGAATGGGATTTTTAAATTGAAGTCAGTTGGTATTTTTTGGAGGCAGCTAGTGGCCATCGGTGGAATTGCACTTGTTTGCACTTCCTCATTGGTGTCATTTCTAAGTACGGTCTCTGTATTAGATCCACAGCTTCTCCTTGTCTTGTCGCTGTGTGGCATTATTTACCCTCTATACAGAGTCCCGGTAACAGCAGCATCAGGACCAGAGCTGCATCACGTGACCTCGGGACGGAGATTATCAATGTCACTCCTGGAGCTAAAGGAAACGGTAAAGGCGCCAAGGTCTGAACTTTTAACTAAATAAAACACAAACCCACTTTAAGTAAATTAGAAAAATCTATTAATTGAAGTCTAAGAAGTTCACTGGTATAGTTCAGCTTTTATTTGTGGGGGAAAGTGAAAGATCTGTACCCTAGACTTTCACTTCTCACATGTCACATTTGTATCATAAATCCGTCATGAGATGATTTAATGGAACAGTTGGCGTAAGGAAAGCGAGATTTCCAGTTGCACGGGAGATGATGGGTTTCATACTCGCAACTGTTCTGTTTTTTCTCTAATGGCTCAGCAGCTACAAACTGTTCGATTAATTCCTTCATTATTTTGTCAGGTAGAAAAATCCTGCAGAGGTTCGGTTCATTGATCTTTGATATTAGTCAGTAAATCATATGATCCTGTTTGGTTACATATTTATCATAAAATTAAACAACACTGTGTGGTCAAGATTCATTCTTATGGAAAGGTATAGATGACTTTCTTACAGAATATTTACCATTATTATTAAAGAATATGTAACATTATTACAGATTGCAGACAACTACATCACCATCTATGGAAAGGTTCTGCTACATCCTTGTGCCTGTTTGCTAAAACACTGATCTGTAAAATACTTGTTACGATAATAAATGCAGTAGAGTAAAAAGTACAATACTCTCCTTTGACATGTGGTGAAGTAAAAGTATAAAGTAGCAGAAAATGACATGAAAATACTAAATAAGTACCTCGTAATTATGCTAATGTAGTGTGCATGATAAAATGTACAGCTAATGCTCACACATTAGCTTCCACTCAGATTAGGCACAAGCTCAGTGTCATAACCTATGTTCTGATATTAATTCTAAAATACTACATGACAAAAGTATTTTCATATTAGCGTGTATCAAAAATCAACTGATGCTAATAGATCTGTGAAAGGTTAATATTGGATGAGTTGTTGGATGACTGCTTTAGCTAACTTTCAGGTTCATATTTTACAAAAAAAGTGAGAAAATCAGTCATCCTCTGGCCTCCATGGGATGGTTTACATCTTTGCAGGTGGCCTGGAGCTCATCCCAGCTGACAGTGGGTTAGAGGCAAGGCAACCCCTGTACAGATCACCAGTATATTACATGCAGACAAACAACCATACAGGCTCATAATCACACCTACGACCAAATCAGAGAAATCTATTAACCTAACAAGTCTATCATGTCATTCACACACACACCCACTCACACAGCGATGGCTACAGAGCTGCCATGCAAGGTGCTAGCATCAGGAGCAACTAGGGGTTCAGTGTTAAACTCAAGGACACTTGGACAGGAGGAGATGAGGATTGAAACCAACACCTTACGATTCGTAGACGACCCACCCTGCTCATAAACGACCTAACTGTATATCTACTGTTTTACTAATAGTACCTTTATACTTCTAGTTAAGCAGCTTTTTAAATGTAGGACTTGTGGTGGGATAGTAGAGTGATGGTCCCGAACATCACCATGGCTTCCTGTTCTTCAAAATAAGATTCAGCTGGAATATGACCACAAAGCAACTTTAAAGCAAATATGAGAAAAATCAGCATCGACCTTCAAAAGTCACACACTTCACAGTCCAACCCTAGGAGGTCTTTTTGACTTTGTGAAGCCTGTGTGTTGGCCACCCTCAACACTGTGGAGAGGACCGACTCTGAGGGGAGTCTGCGGTTCTTGGCAGCGTGAACGACCCCTGTAACATCCATGCAGCTCCGATCATAAGGTCCTCGGTCGGCGCTGCTGCAGAGGTCAGCCGGCCGAAAGGAAAGTCTGTGAAATGTGGAAATGGAGTGAAACTGTGGGATGAGGCAATCGAGACTGAATAGCATCATCTGTGTAGTTTCTGTTGTGTCAGCGAGAACAGAAACTGAAGTGTCCATACGAGAAGTTCCAGTTACTACAATTCTGCTTTGTGCTCATCAGTTTGTTTAATTCTACTTGTCTTTAGCTGGAAGTCAATGGATTCTCACCAATCACTTATTGTTGACGGTGGAAATCCCAGAATCGGATAACAAATCAAATCAGATACATCACAGAGGAATCATCTTGATATATGAAAGTCGGAGGATTGAAGAGCAGCCGGTGAAGGTATCAGCGTTTCATCTAAAGGAGCCATAAGCGACAGCATAAAAACAACTGAGGCACTTCACGGCTGCACTTTTTCCGTTTACATACTCTCATGGCTTTATTGCCTCCATATTGTGTCAGTCACAAAGGGAGTTTTCTGCCAGGAAGATTTTTTATTGCTTTCTCTGGCAACACTATATGAGAAGCTGCATACTGGGAAATAATGACAGTCGTGCTGCATAATGATAGAGTACACTTACAGCGCCAATATCACTTTTATTATCCAATCATCTGGAGATTATTCTCTGATTTAAAGGGGCAGTGTGCAACATTTCTTTTGAAACAGATACCCAGCTGAAACATAGTTGTATTTACGATGAGTCGTTTATATCTACATAGAGAGCAGGTCCTCTTTCTAGGAGGCCGCCATCTTTTTCCGCCATGTGTATGGTCGAATTAAACCCTGGATCTAGCAGCTGTGACACAGAAAACGAAGAAAAGCGCTGGTTGGAAGATGAAGAATCAGTGGTTGCTGGAAGTGAGACCAATGTGGAAGTGCAAAAAAGTGCAATACCCTTAACGGCCACTAGATGCTGGCTCCAAGAATCTCTGGCTCAGTCAATACATTTTCTTCAAGAGTCATTCTGATGTCATTAGTCAACTCTCCAAGATTTAGGGGCGTGGTTCAAGGATCAGCCCCGCCTCCTGACTCCTCCCCTCATATCCAAATATGGTCGCTTCTGGCTCCAAACAACCAACATGGTGACGTTCAAATGCGAAACTCCTAGCTTCAAAATATGAGTCCGTGACATCACGTTAGCGCCATCCACTTTATATTCAATCTATGGTGCTAACTTATGATTTAGTAAGAAAGTTTAAAAATGGAGGATCGTAATCGTCACTTAGCACAAGAACAAGCAATCAAACATGAGGCATTGTTGTTAAAGGATTTGAACGCGTCAGCAGCAACTAAAAGCTAAAACTTACAATAGTGTTGGTTTCAACCTGAACTCTACGCACAATTTCTAAATATCTACCATCATAGTTCATGTCAAAAGGTTTCTGGCCGCTGGCGTACACACTCGGAAAGAACGGGGTGAAGTACGCAATGTTAGATATTTTTTTCACGTGTCAGAAAATACTGAACGTTTGATTCGTTTTGTCCTAGTTACTGTCTAAATTAAGTCAGAGCATCAGATCTTTACCTTTTTGAAGCTGGACTGAGAGATTTATTGTAATGATTTGATTACCGTATTTTCCGGACTATAAGCTGCTACTTTTTTCCAGCGCTTCGAACCCTGTGGCTCATGTATCGGCAGCACGAAGCTCGTTAGCTTTTTACCAGCTAACAATCTCCGTGCCGCCGATACATTTAGCATCGTCACGTCAGACCCAGTTAGAGTGGACCACATGAAACTGTTTGAATAAATTCAATAGCGGCTTATAGACAGGTGCGCTCAATAGTCCGGAAAATACGGTAATTAACTGATTAATCCATCAGTCAGCTCACTGCAAAGTTGAGTATTTTATCAATATGCTGTAGTTGCTTCTGTGGCATTTAACACATTTTCAGAAATGAAAACACGTCACATGACAGGTGATCATCAAAATGAGGAATAAACTTTATTACTCTTTTATTCAGTTAAGTGCAATAAGAGGATGTTTTTGTAACTATAGTGAGGACATTAACATTTCCTCCATGCACTAGTCACCAGTATCAGTATTTGAGTGCACAGTTGAGTTTCAGAGCAACATGGTACGCGCCCCCCCCTCCCTTTTTGTTTTAATGACAGCATCCACTCCAGCTGTTTGTGCAGACCCTGTTATCCCAGCGTGATCTGACAGCGTTCCTCCTTGTGATGTCAGGAATTGCTCGGCTCTCTCAGACTTCAAGTGCCTCCATAACTGTTCAGAACGCGCTGCCCCCTTCAGAAGCCTTCAGTCTCGCCATGATTTGATGTTGAGAAAGCCTCTGTGTGTGCTCACAATAACAACCTGACTTCTGACAGCTTCATGCCATGTTTCCGTTTTGAGCATTTCCGGATTCATGTGGATGTATGACAGTTCTTCAAAGTGGTCTCAGACTTTGCAGCTACACTGCACATACAACACCCTGATACATGGCAAATAAAGCAGAGCAGCACAGAGAACAATACTTTTTTTTTAACTCCTTTTGTTATATTTGCTCTGTTGTTATAAAGTCATGACTGCACTCAGGACTTTCACAGTTTAGCCCACTACATTTTTTTGTTGTTGTTTGCTTTACATTAAACTAGAAAGCACTCAGTGAGCACAAACCCTCAACCAAAGTATAATCCAGCTGTACTGATGTTACAGACTGAACACTGCTGCCCTCTTGTGGTGGAATAGCAACACTAGCTTGTTAACTCATTTTATTTTGTAGACAAGATCACATTCTCTAATCTTGCCCAAAACTTAATAATTTTTTGCCTTGGATATTACCCAATCCCATCAATCCCCCAAATAACATCGATATGTTCAGTATTTTTTTGTTGCTAACAGACAAATGCAAGTGAAAAAATCACCTTTTTGTCAGAGGTAACAAGTCTGAGTTAAAGCTGCACTCAGAAATATTTTAGTGTTAGCAATAGCTCGGATGAGTGTGCATAATGTAAAAAGTGTTCGTAGTCACAAGTCCACGAGAACTATGACCCAGCTCTGCAGTCAAGCTAAAGACAAGCTAATAAGCAATGGGTTAGTGAAGCATCTAGAGGCTGAAGATGTAGATGTTTTTCTTAAAACATAGAGAATGGCCACCCACAATGTCCAAGAAGATGCTAATGTTGCTTGGTAGCTATATTAGCTTTATTTCCCATAGTAAGGTCAGTGTTTGTCACAGATAAAAAGCAGCTGTAGCCACAGATACCCATTGGACTGTGGGCTAGTATTTTGAAGCCTAGCATTTGGCATTGGGCCACCAACATCTCTTTTGTTGTGTTTTTGTTTGTTTTGTTTTTTTAAGAGACAGAAGTGACCATATATGGACAATGGGGAGGGGCTGTGGGGGTTTGAGGGTCTGGCTCTGTCTGTTTATTTCTTCTGTCAAGTTCGGCCTTCAAACCTTATTACCTGGGGATCTATGGGGATTGACTCGCCTCTGGTGTATGCCTCAAGTGACCACTTGGCCACTTACATTTTGGCTTCATTTTTCAGCCCTGAAGATTGCTTCTTACCCATCTTACCTAAAACTCTTTCCTGAAACAGCAAACAACACACACAACCACAAAAAAGAAACAAAGAAAAAAGACGAATACAGCTTTAATGTTACAAAAAGTTACATTCACTCTGGTTTTTGTGGGGTGTGTATGCATGGCAGCATATTTTTGATTATTACAAATGTATTCATGAAATGATGCAAATCATTTGTGAAGAGCTATTTCCAAGTGGACAAATTGTAATATAAGAAAATAAGGTGAAGGAATGTAATAGTTATGATGTGACATTTTTAACTGAAGATGGCAGCGCTCACAGATGCAGCAGCGTTCAGCTCTCTCAGATGGTGTAGGTTTGCTCCACTGATTGCACTATTGTTGTTGCACTTAAGGCTATGCCACTCTGACAAAACACTCTGTCATGATCTTATTGTTTTCCAACAATGACAATAAAAGAACTGAATGATAGAGGGAATAAATAGATGTTTGATTTATTCCCTATGGAGGGTTTGATCAGCAATCACCATCATGCCCATCTACGAATAAAAACTTGGTGAAGATTCAGCCTCTGAGGATGATGGCTTCTTTGTTCTGGTTTCTGCTGCACTTACCATATATTCACCACCAGGGAGCACTGTTCTCAATATAATGCTGTTTGATCACCAGCCCTTCCCCACTCTGTGTGTGTGTTTGTGTGTGTGTGTACCGTATGTAGGTGTTTCTATCCTCAATAAGAGGCGGGGAAGCGGAGGAGGCTGATAATGTACACTAATGCTTATACACACACAGGGGCTGGTGCTGAAGTACTTTAAAGCTGTAGCTGCAGCACAGACGCAACAAGCAAAGAGACATAATCAGCTCCGTGCCTACTGAGCAGTTTGGCTGTATGTGTGTTAGTGTTAAAAGCTGTTATGTTTCCCCCGGGGATTCACTTGGGTGTGTCGCAGCCATTAACAGCATGTTAGCTACCTGAGCTGATGCTGAGGGAAAACCAAGCATCAGCTGTAATGACCGCACAGAACGTCTGTGCGAGGCTGTAAGCGCCGAGCAGCTGTCGCTTTGTGATGGCAGGATGGAGTAAGAAGATGGCAACGTGGGAAAGAGACTGATGAGGATATTTTTCCCTTTTCTGCTCGAAATGAGATGAGAAACACACACTTATGCTGGTCATCTCTCAAGAGTTTTTAAAAAACAGCTTTAGGGTCAGGACCTCATTACCAGTGTGCTTTTTGTTGCTAGGCTTCCAGAGGTCATCTGCCAATCAAACAGCATGTCCGGTCTGGCTGGGTGACATCGGTAACCTTTGATTTTCTGATGTTGAAATATCTCTTAAAGCTGCTGTTTTCTTTGAATTGCCTCTCAATTCAGTTGTATGTGTGATAACAGCAGAAGGGGGCCATCACTGTTATGTCAAATCCACAGCTGTAACACAGTTTGAGATTTTAAACACACTGTATTTGTTTTAATAGTAAACCTCCGACATGCGCTGACAGGGTTATCATAATTAAACTTCCAGAATCTAGTCCACACTCTATTAATATTAAAATTAATCATTAATCATGAATGAATCCCATTAGAGGAAGTATAGCTGAATACTGTTCTAAATACTGCAAGTTAAACATAAGTTTGGTCCAATGATGTGAAAGTCTGACCCATATTCTCTGCAAATTAAACAAGACAAACGAAGAGGAAGTAAAACTAACATGAAAAATTAATAGCTTTGACACCCAACCAAGGAAATGCTAGCTTCGTATGTGGAAAACTGCATCACATCATTGTTGTTGCTTTAGTCTGAAACTAATTTTCTACCAAAACTTAACAAATACTCTATAATTCACTAACAAACAAAACCCACATGAATAAATGAGTGGATTCTGGTTTGCAAATATACAATGTGCCCATCAGACAAATACACAGCATATTTCAGCATATTAAGACAACAAACAGATTTGCTTGACATACGAGTGCAGCATGTACTAATAAAATATTTTTACTGTTATTTGATCTGATAAACACAATGGGCGAAGCTAACGTGACATCACCTGTTGGATTGTGGACTCAGAAGTGACCATATTTGGATATAAAGTGAGGAGTGAGAAGGCTGGTTGACTCATAATAATTGAACGTGATGATTTCTGAAGTCAGCTGGAGCCAGCATCTAGAGGCCATCGAGGGTATTACTCTTTTTTGCAGTTGTGCATTGGCTTCACTTGTGAGACCTGGTTGCTTCATCCTTTTCTATGTACAGTGCATGAAACAGTCACTATTGGCATTATTGTTATTTCCCCTATATCATCTTTTTGACTGACAGCGCCACCTGCTGTTGGGAAGAGCAATTCACTCCAAACATTTGGGAGAAAATCTTCAACACAAGTCAAAGCGAAGAGATTGTACCAAAAGTCACGAGAGAGATATTTTTTTTGTCCATACTGCAGTATCTGTTTTTGAAATGTGATGCAATCAATATATGTCTTAGCAAACCAAGAGGCACTGGTTTTGTATTTGCAATCCACGCTATGGTTGTTAGTGAATTGTAAGGCACTTGTAGGGCAAGATAAAGAAAGATTATTGACGTCAAAGAGACAAATGAGTGTATGTCCATCACTCAACTAATTCAGGAGTGCCCTTTTGACTTTGTTCAATAGATGCTCCAGTAATACTGTTTGTCTACCAGGAGAAAACAAAAGACCTGTACATCTGAATCAAGAGAGGAGATTATGTCGTTGGGCCTCCTGTGACAGCCATGTTTACAAGGCTGCCACCATGGAGGACGATCAGGGAGGTAAAGCACTGGTCATTCAGAGTGGTGGGGCTCATCCTAAACATCCAGTTCTTTTACAACAATTTTCTGTCCAACAGAAAATATAAAATACTCCAGGTCTCGTACGGCGCAGTAGTTTTTCACAAAAGGCCTATGGGATACCAGACAGGTGTTCAGAAGATCACATTAGTGGTGGGCGAAAATGATCAAACAGCAAACTCATCCTCCAGACTCTCCACAGTCTGCAGTCTGCATGCTGTTTCAAATAAATCAGCCTCCCACTCTGGGTGGACAGCCGCTCTTCCACAGCCCAGCTCGTTGCCTTGTTCCTCCGCCCACTCGTTCACAATCCCAACGCACTTCAGCTCGTGGAGCTGGAAAAATGGCTTCTACGATACTCGTGTTGAGCTGCCAAACCCTGTGACCCCGTGTTTTCAATGTGGTCATGTAGCATCATTGATTATTGGTTTCTTTCGATATGTTTTTGAAAACTTTATTCTTTTTAAAGGAATGGTCGAATGTACCGTTCGTGTAAAACACAGACTGCTCAACTCAACTTTATCTGTAAAGCACTTTAAGAAACAGCGTGGTCGGCCAAAGTGCTGTACACCAACACAAATCAATTCAATTGTATTTATAAAAATCACAATCAAAACACTAAGAGTGAGAGAGGGAAGCTTTAAAGGACCCAGATCGATGTGGACTTTGGAGCCCTCATTAGGCTAAAACAATATGACCTTTGTCTAATTTTCATATAGATGTAAAAAATTACTTGACATGCGCTGATCTCTGAAATGCACTGTGTTAGTTGGTTCGCAGAGTAAGCATTTTCTCCTTTTAGTGGAATATAAATCGGACAGTCGTCAGCATAATAATGAAAGGAAATGCCATGTTTCACACTAAGCTGAATGTTCCCTTGTGTGCCTCAAGGACATCGACAAATGGATACTAATAGTGCTATAATAATAATTTCTGGGTACCTTTTCTATTTCATTGTAGAAATACCCTTTTTCAAAGGTCTGTTTTCATTTTGTATTATTTTTCAGAATTTCATTTTCCAAGGCCGAACCTATACCTTGTGCCATAAGCTCAACAAGTGTCAACCTTAACCCAAAATGATTGCGTGGAATGTGAATGATTTTTAGGATTTTTTTTTTATTTTTAAGTACCTGCAGAAAGGTATCGCCAGACTCCGCAGCGTCCTTCAGCTCTGCCAGCTCCTTCAGCATTTTTCACCTTATTGGTTGAGACTCGGTGCTCTCACAGATTTCAGCTCCGGCTCTAACAGGAAGCTGATTCTAGTGACAAACTCGGATAAATCCACTGATCAGTGTGTCCAGCACCCAACAGCAGGCAGGACACAATCAAGGACTGTGTCCAGAGGCAGCTGTTGTTTTCACTTTCATTGTCAATACAAATAGGTGCAATATTGGAGGTGCAGTTTTTACCTCAGCCAAGGATGTTATGTTTTAGGGTGCATTTGTCTGTCTGTTGGCAACATTATATAAAGACTTACTGTTTTCTAAGAGATATTGATGGTATTATCAAAAGAACCAATCATAAATAGAGAAAAAACATTTATTAAAATCCCTTTCTCCTATAATAGGTCAATGTTTTAACAACAAAGTGTTGCTAGATAGTGGTTTAGGTTCTCTGAAATAGTTCAGCTTTTCATTATCAGTGTTCCTACTGACGATCGGACTTACAATATCCACACTGTTAAGAGCTGCTGCAAATACCAGGCCACTATCCCCTTCGTTTTAGCAAACTCTCCAGAAGTAAACTATAAAGATTTGGTGTTAAAGGGCTTTTTAAATAAAATGTAATTTCACAACAACAGTCACTTGAGAGAACCACTATAACAATGAGATCATGGGTTCTTCCTACTCAAAAAAGTCAGACTGTGGAGACACAAGTGTTAGTGGAGACATAGACCGGATATACAATGAAGCTAAAGTGATGTCATCTGCAAGATAGATAGATCAGATAGATAAAACTTTATTAATCCCCATTAGGAGAAATTCAGAAGAAAATTCAAAATGAAGAAAGAAAATTCAAAATGCAAGTTTGTGGACTTGCATTTTGAAGCCATAAGTTTAGCTTTTGTATGTCACCACGTTGGTTCTTTGAAGACAGAAATGACCATATATGGATATCAAGGGTGGCGTTGAGAAAGCAGATCGGACCCTTGAAAGTGAGGACGTGTATGAGACTCACATTTATTGAAAAATAAAAGACTTTTTGAGTATTTTATAATTGAAAATTAGAATTTTTAAATTGGGGCCAGAGTTTTTTGGAGCCAGCATCTAGTGGCTATCGTGGGTATTACACCTTTCTGCACTTCTGCATTTGCCTCATTTTTTTTAAACCCAGTTGCTTCGTCCATTTCTATCTACAGTCTATGGTGGAGACCAAAATAGAGCTAAAAGCACAGTTAACGTTAGACTTATATGACTCTACAAGTGTCAACATACGAATGCTAGTATGGCAACATTAAATCTCAGCCACTCTTTATAAGAAAACTGATTAAATAAGGTAATAGTTGAGTAAGAGCTGCTGTTATTGTTCAACAAAATCTTTCTGCGTTTTGAACATGTTCAGCTATTAATTATGCAGCACTGACAACCACAGGATTCATGGCTTTTACACTAGAAAACATTTGAGTCTTTGCTCCAGGGAAAAAAAAAAAACTCCACCTGCACCACTGTCATCAAGCAGAACAGTCACAAATGTGTACGGCAATCTGCGAGCGCTGCGTCAAATCATTTAGGAATAACAATCTGCAATCAGCACACATTACACCTCATGAAAAAAAAATCGCTATCTGTCCACTTTGGTAATTAGGGCCTCGAGCTGATTTCAAGGCAGCTGTGTGTGTGAGATAAACAAGCAGTGCAGTGAAAACTACGCCTGGTAAACTTCCTCCCAATAAATAACGGTTACAAAATCTGTCAGACACCACTCCAAATTCACTTCTAACTACTCGATGTTGCACCCAAACACATTTTGTCGAATTTCACCTCCATTTTCTATTCCCCTGGAGCTTTTAAGTAGCAGCGCGCTAGCAGCTAATCTCTCAGGCCGACAGTCTGGCTCATGGCTAACGACTAAGTGTCAGCGTAACAGATGAGGCTGCTGTCTACCCTGACCTGTTTACAGACAGTAAAAGCTACAGGCGTGAATGTTCCCTGCGATAAATCATTCATCCACAATGGCTCCAAAATGAGCTGGTGGCAAATGAACATGGTCCAATATGTTGCTAAATCAATACATAAACCAATTATTCAATCCTTTTGATTTAATCAAATGTAGATAAGTTTTTGAATACTAGAAATATTGATTTTCTTTACACACGGCTATGAATACAAAGACTGAGGATGTCATTTTTCGAAATAAAATACATATAATTCATAGAGCTAACTGTAAAATCATTAGCTGTGGGCTGTGTGTAAGCACTGGAGTGAAGGAAATCATCAATTAGTTTTTCCTTTCCAGTCATCTCTTAACATGCAGACTAAATAGAAGATAGACAGTTAGTTGCCTGAAGCTTTATACATTAGTTTTTCCAAATCTTAATAATCAGCCCTCTGGTTTTGTATTTGAAGAAGAATATTAAAGTGACAGGCTGAGCTGACAGCCGATCGTCTTTCAGCTCGGACAGAACGGCAGGCGACACAGTGAAGATGGATTATCCTCGGATCTCTCTGAACTGGTAGACAGTGAAAGATACAGACAGCGGCATAGCAACATATCAGACCACAGTTTAAGAGACATTCGTTTTTGGTGTCTGTAAAAGTTGTTTCATATAAAACGGGAATCCGGGGATAAGAGGGAGTGACCGTAGTTCTCTGATGAAGGTACGATTGAATCCTTGGGAGCGTCGGTGGCCAAATGATTATGGCCACACCACTTAATCGCAGGGCTCCAGGTCCTGTCCATAGACTGTACTGCAGAGGTACTCGATCCTGGTCCTCGAGGGCCGCTATCCTGCATGTTTTAGAAGTTTCCCTCTTCCAACACACCTGATTCAATGATCAGGATCATTATCAGGCTTCTGCAGAGCTGGATGATGAGCTGTTCATTTGAATCAAGTGTTGGAAGAGGGAAAAGTCTAAAACATGCAGTTTAGCAGCCCTCGAGGACCAGGATCGAGTACCTCTGTCGTACTGTATGTAGGATGATGATGATGATGATGATGATGATGATGGTTTGGATTTATATGGCGCTTTTCTCTGGAAGTCCAGACTCAAAGCGCTCGTACAGAGACCATTATTCATTCACACCCATTCATACCGGTGGCAGTAAGCTAAGCTAGCCATG
Source organism: Pseudochromis fuscus (assembly GCA_900323345.1). Lineage (NCBI taxonomy): Eukaryota > Metazoa > Chordata > Actinopteri > Pseudochromidae > Pseudochromis > Pseudochromis fuscus. The sequence goes on along the minus strand of OOFC01024399.1, from coordinate 7,623 downwards.
TAGAATGGATAAAGGTAACGTGACATCATCTGTTGGTTTGGTCCTGGAGTTTGGCGTTTGAACGTCTCCATGTTGGTTGTTTGGAACCAGAAGTGACCATATTTGGATATGAGAAAAGCTGATCGTCCTGAACCACCACTAGCAGTGCATGATTACAATTGTACAGGGTGACACAAAAAAACGGGAATCTTTTAACAATCCAATAAAACCAAGAGTGATGAAGAAAAATATTTTATTCATACGAATTGAAACCTTAAAAGATGCCATTTAAGAAACAATGATGGAATTTTTAATTTTCTCTTGCACATGTTTGCCAATACACACTTTAGAAATTCTTGTTTTTTTGGGTCACCCTGTATTTGCCTTATCTATCAAATGGTTGTTGCTGTTCCACAGGGATTCAATGTAGCACCACCAGACGAAACATGCTAATGTGTACGACGAGCTCTTAGGAAGCGACAGCACTGAAAAATGAAGCAGCTTGAAGCTTGAAGCTCACTATTGATTGCAATGTGGGCGCCGGGACTGCTAAAGCACCAACAGTGCGATGAGGTAGTGAGCACTGTGTGGTTGTCGTTTTATGTGGTTGCTGAGATTGGAAAATTTTTTAACTTTGGGTTACACACTGAGCCCATCTCTACCACTTTTTACCCAGTTATCCAATCACAAAGGAGGAGGAGGTGGGACAAATACCACCCACCAACCATCAGGTCCTACTTGTACAAGTACTGGACAAGGATGGAGAAGATAACACTGATGTGTCCTTGTCTCTTTTTACATTCAGCACTTGTTTGTAAAACAAACGTAGGTGCATCCAACACATTACCTTCACAGATATTCCATATTAAAGCTATGACATCTCATAAAGCTAATAGGGAACGTGAGCTGATTTCAGACCTGTGTGAGACAGGTTAGTTTTTCCCCACTGATGATGAGAAAAAACCCACTGTGCCTCTAAAGCACTTTGAAGTGCTCCCAGCTGGGTGTTTTCAGAAGAGCTCCCGGTGTTTTCATCTGGCAAAAAACGCTTTGGTAGACTCATTTTTTTGAGAGGTGTTGATGATGACACAAACACAACAGAAGAGCTGTGTTACTGTGACTGATATCACATCCAGTGTATATATATTTTTTAACATTAGACTTTTATTGGCAGTAAACGTCAGCAGCTGTGGGCTGATTGTTGTAACATCACAGGACATCTGAGTCCGAATAACAGTGTCGGATTATCCAAGATATTTTCATACCTATGAATGTAAAATTACAATCTTAGTAGTCATGAGATTTTTTTATCATTAAGATGACCCACTTCCTATGTAGATATATAAAGAACTAATATTGAAACAATGAAAACACAATGATTCTGTTTTTCAGCTGAGTGTACACAAAGAATTGAAATCACTCATTACACACAAAGATGTGACTCGATGCAAATTTGTGTTTGCACAAGTGGAAATAATTTTTGAAATTCCTGGATGTGACCGAGGAGCAGAAATGAAGGACAAGCTCATGGTAGCTGTGTGAGGCGTCCAGAGGTTTATGACACGACTGAGACTCTGTACCCGGATAAAACCAAGAAGGGGAGGAGCTTGGAGAGAGGTCGGCTGAGCTGTGGGACGATTGATTGATGGTCTGGACGGTGCAGAAGGACTCCTCCTATTGGCTGTTGAGGGCAAATGTTTACATCTGACAAAACCTCCAAAATCATCAGCGAGGAACATGAGGTGAAAATTCATGTTGTTGTGAACATGGGGTCAGAGAGCACAAACCTTTGTTAAGGTATCGTCCAGCTGTAGTGATAGTACAGACTGAACACTGTTGCCCTCTTGTGGTGAAAGAGCAACACTGTCTGGTTCAAACATTCTCTCATTATAACACATTCGATTTTTGGGAATTTTGTCCAAAATGCAATAATTTAATAATACCTAATACTAGGGATGTCCTGATCCCGATAGCAAGTATCGGACCAGAGCCAATTTTGGCATTTTTAAAATGATGATTGGCAAATGAGCCGATACTAAGACGTCAATCATATGTGTCAGCTGTCCCTGAGCTCAAACTCACGAACGCCTGACTAACCTAATGTAATCGAGCGGTCCTTGTTCGCTAAGTTTCATGAAGTTTTGTAAAAAAAAAAAAATAAATAAATAAAGCTCTTCTGTCAAGGAGGAGGTATCGGATCGGGACTCGGTATCAGCAGATTGCAGATCGGGACATCCATACCCTAATTTAATAACGTCTAATACTGTAATACTTACTTAAATCTGAGTTTTCCTTATTGTTGCTGACGGACAAACAAACCTAAACCATCTCCTTCGCAGAGATATTAATATATTTTATTTCTACTAATAGATACCCTGAAAAACACCTCACTGTTTCTTTAAGATTTGACTTCAAACAGCCATAAAACTCCACTTTACAGCATGGACTAAAACCTTTTGTCTTAGCCAGACTTTATATCTTTCTCTTTTCTCCTGTTAAAGATTATACCATAAACAGGGATTTATTTTTTCCAATTCAATTTACTACATTCAGAAAATGTTAAAAAAGTAAAAGTTGTAGTTTCTGACACTTCTGCCCCGTGCAATTTCTGTATCTTGCATTTAAGAAGAAAACCAAACAGCTAACGTGTCCTTCAGCAACGAACACACCGACCTGATTTCTAACGGACCAACACCATATCCGAGATCTCGCTGCGGCGCTCGCTCAGCCAGACCCCAACACGTCGTTAACATCGCGTGCACGCACAGCGCACAGTGTTTACATTGACGCTGTGTTTCTAAAGGGAAGGTCTCCTCTGTTATGCTAATGGCTCCAGATATTGCCAGTAATTCAAGGTTAGTCAAACAGCAGTTTGTTTGGTTGCCGGGCACGCTCGAGAGACTTTCCTGTCCTGGCTCGACAGCACGCTGGCACAGCTACAGCCATCAATGTCACTGCACAGACAGCGCGAGGTAGAGCATTTGTTCCCGCGTCCAACCCCTGTGTTGTACACAAAGGGAGAAAGCCAGGCGGCGGGCCAGCGGAGGATGTAGTCGCAGGGAAAAGTATGGCGTGCAAAGCTGCCTGGAGTTCACTGAGAGACACATGGATCCTGAAACACTCGTATGCATATGCAGGGCTTATATATGTACACTTTAAAAGCTCCTGAGAGGCACTCAGTCGCCCCAAATCGATGTCCTCGCCGCCGCTGATGGACTGGATCTCAAGCGACTGCTGTGTGTGTGTCTCCACCAAACTGCTCTGTTTTCTAACACAAATCAGCTCAGACTGCTTCAACGCTCCCAGAAATATGGGGCGAGAAAGAGAGATTAATATCAAATAAAATAAGAAAAGAGGGAGTGAGACAGAAAGGGAGGTGGGGGAAAATGAGCCAAAAAAAAAAAACACAGGAAAGGAAAAAGAGACAAAGAAAGAGAAAATGATAAACAGGGAGGACAGTGTGGAGGAAGAGAAAATCTTTATTGAATTTTCATCCAGCCTGTCTGGTAAGAAAGGAAGCACAAAAACAGAGTTATTCTTTTGGAGATTTGATTTTCGCAGCATAGTAAATTCAGTGCACTGCCAGGTTCTGCTAGGAACACAGGAGAGGCAATTTTCCCCCTTTATGGCTCTTCTCACAAGGTCTAATATTGTTCAGCTTTCATCCAAATGGTCAGAGGTATTGTTATAGCCAGAAGCTCCACTCTATCACAGTCTTATATGTGTGTTTGGGTGGATAACGGCAAAATATGCAGCGTGAAATAAGAACTTTGTGACAGAAATTGAAGAAAGCATCCCTGTTTCACCTAATGAATAATCATGTTTCCTCCAAGTACTGTCCTGCTGCTCAGGGACACTTTAACTGTGACTCCTGCTGATACAATGTGACCATTGAAAGCTCATTTAAAGAATCCTTAGTTAGCAGTTAGAGGGTTTTTAACACTTCCAGGCTCAGCAGGATTTAGTATGGAGGCAGGGATGGAGGTCGACCAGGCTCTGGGGACTAAGTGGTCATGAGGTCCGTGGTCCAGAGTCTAGGATCTATTGATGGAAGGTCAATCAAATGACCACAAAGAGATGCAATTTAACTAGGAAGAAATTAGAGCCACAAGGAGACAGAAAATGACCACGAATAGATGTAACACTTCAACAATAAGAGACAAACCAACTATCAGGACGTTAAAGGAACAGGAAGTGTAATATTTATTTATGCAAATGCTGATAGCTTGTCATACTGATCAATTTCAGGCATATTAGTCCACTTATGAAAAACTGTTTTTGTACGGTGGTCCTAATTCCACTAGTGGACGGCCATGATGGATGACATCACATGGGCTCAAGGCTGAATCTCCACTGGTGTAGCTCTTCAGTACAGAGGGGGTAATGCAGTAAGATGTAACAGCCAGTGAAGCAACAGCAATCCCGTGTGTAGCTTCCATGTGCTGAGCCCATGTGATGTCAGAGCTTTTCAACCAATCAGAAAACTTGTCACATTTTCCTGATTGGTTGAAATATTACACCACAGAGGGAGGCAGCTGTAAGCAGCCAGGAGGAGTCTGTGATGACTTTAAGTGTGGTCATTTGGGACGGGTATGAACTCATCTGCTGTTCGGACAACTGGTCACATGACATGGTTCACTGGGGGTCGGGTCAAATTACCCCAACGGACAACCAGTCACACTGTGTGATGGACATCCAATCCTCATCAAAACATTTGTTGAGCAGCTTCCTAAAGATTTCCAGAAAAGGTCAGACTCTGACTTCATTTATTTATTTTTCATTTATTTATTTGAAGTGTATGTGTGTGTAAAGGGTGTAATTGTTTTTGAGTCTCGTGTGAAACATTAACACAGCTAGTGATACCATTGTTAGACCCATGTAATGTTTTATAAATTTACGGGGCCATTTATTGAATTCCAATGATATTGATGCCGCTGTAGGTTTTAAAAAATATATATGTAGACAGTATATGGTGTAATAGTCTGAGAAAAAGCCTAAAAAATAGTCAGAAATGTACAAAAAACAAGAGGCTTTCTGATTTTAAAGGATTTTAAATTCACGCAAAAAAAACTTTGATATTCTCTCAAACTAAAGTCCAAACGTTGTGAGGAAAAAACTCAGATATTGTTTAAAATTAAGGTCACATTTGGACATTTTTCTATTTTTCATTGCAGAGTTTGTCATGTGGTTCCTTTGTACTGAACATCCTCTTGTAAATTTGTGAGTATCATTGAAGAGACTGTATTTCATCTTTAAAAAATAAACACTTTATTCATACACAATTTGACATAAACCGGCAGCAGTGGCTCAGTGGGTTGGGAACCAGAGGGTTGTCGGTTCCCAACCCAGACAAAAATACAGAGTGTGGTCTGGTGGGTGGAGAAGTGCCAATCCAGCACTGCCCTGGAGCAAGGCATGACCCCCCCCCCGACATAAGGCACAGGGTTGTGTGGCCCGTGTGTGTGTAGTGTGTGTGTAGTGTGTGCGTGTAGTGTGTGTGGGTGTGTTGTGTGTGTAGTGTGTGTGGGTGTGTGTAATGTGTGTGTAGTGTGGGTAGTGTGTATGTGTAGTGTGTGTGTGTGGATTTAGCCTTAGACACTGTGATATTAAACTACCAGTGGTTCAGGGTTGAATAGATAAACAAACATAACAATGTAACATTACTACACCAGTGGTAGTCACCTTTCCAACTGGAAATAAAACATCATTTTAACAACAGTTACAGCACCTGACCACTACTACTGGGAAATCCACTCTAACTCATAGCAATATTAAAACTGATGTCCAATTGTGTTGCTACCACTGCACAACTGTTCTTCCTCACTGCCAGTGTTGGTTCGACAAATAAAAGAAGTTAATAGTGTGCCGGCCCACACAGATTACAGATGTACACATCACAGGTCGGAGCTGCTGCCCTTTTCTGTAATACATCCGAGGATTGGATTTGGCATTAAACAGGATCACAATAAATAGCTGTCATTAACATACCTGGCAAGCACCACAATCAAACAGCAGCTGCACGGGCACCAGGAAGTGCTTCCACTCCAAACAGCTAACAATGCGTGGAGAGGATTATGAGTTGCTCTGTTTATATAAACCCTCTTCTCACTGACACACCGCCACGTATTAATCATCATCTTTGTCAAATTAAAAAAAATACAGACTCTCCTTCACTGTAATGCAGTGTGATGATACAGTCCTGTTTCTGCCACGCCTTGGGAGGGAGGTAAGTTGGTGGTCAATATAATTCAATCAGAAGAAGAAAGATACAAACCTCCAAATTGAGTTAACTTAACACAGAAGTGCTGAATAGCTGAACCTCACTGGCTTGGTAGAAGAAGCCTTTATTACAGTGCTGCTGTGTTGGATTGCATCATGTTATATTTTCTTTTCCTTTTCTGGTCAATGAGTGTAAAACATAATGTATTGAAACACATCTACAGCCTTGGGTGGCTCTCAAACAAACAAGAAAACTGTCTTCTTCAGCCTGTCTCTCCCAGACCGTCTCCGTCCTGCCTGTGGGCGTGAAAACAATCTTGTTTTTTGAAGAGTCCTTTTGTTCAAGATTGGCCTTTGATTGTCAACTTTGAAAACTGAATAAATGAGAAAACACTTGAGCATTACAGAGTAATGCACCATGAAAGCAATAAGTTTGCAGGGCTTAACATTTTATTAAAAAATCATTGGGGATGTTTTTTGTCCTTCTTGCTCTCAGGACATCTTGTTGTTGGTATTCAGTTGAAACACACACTTGCTGCTTTTTTGTGGACCGAGGGGCATCTTGTGGAAACTGTTACCTTTGTTTAATATTTGATCGACTTTGAAGTGATGCCTACAGATGAAGGTGATCAAATAAATGACACGTATAACTGAGATTTTCTAATCATTTTATAATTCAAATTTGAAAACTTTTGGCGTATTTACACTGGTACCTTCTCGCATCGCTTTGGTTTTGGCGCATTTACACTAAAAAAAAGTATCTGGGACTTGGTACAACTTTTCGTACCTCCTCTCCTGACGTTCCAAAAAAAGTACCAGGTCAGGTCGGAGCAGGTACTAAAATCTTATTGGTCGGAATCGTCACTGCGTTGTTGCGTCATCACTGCGCTGCACGTAATCTGTCCCGCAAACCCGCCATTTTTAAATCTTTGGTGAACCGTGCAGACGTGTTTGAAACAACAAGAAGAGAAATGGCATCTGTTAGAAATCCTGCCCCATGGACTCAGGACGAGGTGCAAACCTTTCTGTCATTAGTCGCTGATGAGAAAATTCAGCAGGAGCTGGACAACGCGGTCAGAAACGAAAGAATCGCATAAAAAATGACGTCACGAATGACAGCCAGCTACACGGAGGAGGGACTATCCTCTGCAGTGTAAATGCTGTTCCCAAGCGATCCGAGGTGAAGCAAAGCCAGTAGGTACCAGTGTAAATTTGATTGCACTTATTAAATCTGAATCTGGGGTTTTAGATGAGGTGTCTGATTGTAAATACATTGTTTTCAACGAAGGAGGCGCAAATACCGGTAAGAGCTACCGGTACGTACGGTACCGTATTGTGAATGTACTAGCTTGTTTTGGGAGTGAACGGAGTTGTCAGAATGTTGGTTTGTTTTCTATGAATAAAGTTTGACTGACTGACTTATCT
>OOFC01024391.1:7048-18678 GCA_900323345.1 Pseudochromis fuscus | reverse complement strand
TTTCTTTCTTGTTTTGAAATTTCTACTTTTATTTCTCATAACACCGATATATATACTGCACTGAGTTATTATAATAAATAGTACAATAATATATAATGTACAACAGACAGTGAAAACGCAATATAAAATTGATTTGTGATGAGGATCAGAGCAGGTAACAAGGTAGGGGACGATTTAAAAATAAATAAATATATAGGCTATTTAATGATTTCAAAACCTCCTGAATGATCCGATATCATGAGAAACGTTTTTGAACGTTAATACAATAAATATAAAAATCGAAAAAGGTGTGTATAGTTAACAAGGTAAAATAAAATAAATTAAAAATAAAATAATAATGACGTTTAAATGTAAAATAAAATCATATATATATCAACACATTATAGAAGTGAATTTTCCATATCGGAAAGTGGCTGATAATGATTTCTAAAGTAAACAAAAGATCATTTTTCCATCTAAACCTTTGTATTAACACTAATAACAACTCCTGAAGTGTGTCTTCATCGATCAGCAAAAAAAATGAAGTGCACAGTCTGGTGCGGAGTCTTAATTCAAGGGATAATAAATCGAAGGAGGTCGACTGTATATGAAACAATATTTTCTTGCACTTAAAGCAACGAAATAATGAGGTATTTCCACAAATCCGTAAAGTAGGAACCCTCCCTAAAAAAATCAATATCGCATTGGAGGTGGTGAGATATCGATTAGCTGGTGGTTAGAGAGAAGGCCTTGACTTAACACTGCAAAAGAAATTACCTTTTAACGAATCACCAGCTATATATTCTCCCTTGAAATATTTATTCTAAAAACAAGTAAAGTTATTACATCTGACAGCATCAAATAACTCAATAATTACAGTTTGATTTTAACCTCTGCTGTAAATACTGCCTTTTTTTAACTATCTGGAAACAGTCTAAAAATTAATTAAAAAAAAAAAAAAAAGACAACTCCAGTGATATTAGAAAAATGTTTCTGAACCAAATGATTTGTAAAAGTTTTCTTCTGAGGTGGAATTGCCTCCACTTTAAGATTTCACAGTACTTTCCCAGAAAAAACAAACACTTCAAAAAGAAAGAAAAAGGAGTCAATACAGATTAAAAGCTGCAATAAAACTAGAGAGAAACTATTTTTGCAGTGCACCAAAACACACACACACACACACACACACACACAGTCCACCGTCTTCTTTTGGGTTTAAAATCTGTAGGAAAAAAAAAAGGAGTGCAAGGCGATATTAAATCACACATTATAGATGAGTTTCATCATGTGGACGCAGCCCTCCGAGGATAAACACGGCGGTGCGTGGGGTAAAGAATAAGATCCAAGTTATTATTACCGAGGGAGCGGCCTTTCACTGGCAGCACCCTGCATCCTCATTACATCCACCCCAAAAAGAGATGAAGGTCTAAATGAAGTTATTGCCATCCAATGAACTCAAATTAGCCGGGCCACACCATGACAGACAGCTCGGGTGGAGAGGAGGAGGAGGAGGAGGAGGAGGAGGAGGAGGGTGGTGGTGGTGGTGGTGGGGTCAGACTGGTAAACGTGAAGGAAGAGTGATGTGTTTGACAGCTGGGTGTTACCCATGTCACATCAGTCCTCACTGGGCAGCGCTGATTCACCCTGTGTCAGTCAGTGATGGGATAAAATGATAGAGTTGAGAGTTTCACAGGGAGACAGACAGACAGGCCTGAGAGGGAGATAATTACCATCAGGGCCTCGGAGAGACAGACAGAGACCAACAGAGACAGGGACAAATTGAAAATGATAAAAGAATTAAAAGTGAGCGAGATAAGCGGTAAGTGGTGAGGTGGTGAGTTTCATTACTGGTTATTATGAAAAGAGCCACATATTATACAGGTCAGGGCAGCGCAGAGTCCGACACGGTCGGGCTGAGAGTCCTCGGGGCCATTTTAAATTTAAATGGGCTGCTCACAGGTGGCAGGAGGCAAAGAGGAAGAGGCATCAAAGTCGAGGAGGAAGAAAGACTCAGGGACCGAATGTCAGGAAACGAGGGGGAGACGACGACTCGGGTCAGAGACTGAAGACCGATGCTGCTGCTGCTGTTTGGAGGAAGTTTGTTGTTGGGGAACCAGAGGCTAACCTGCTGATAGGACTGTGTTCATGTGCCAATTGGTTTAAATTAATCTCATGTCATGTCAGAAAGAAAGTTTCAAGAAGGTGTGATCAGTGTTTGATCAGTGTTACTGCAACCACAACCTGAGGCCAAACAGCAAGTTAAGGAAAGATGTGCAAACAGTCAACTTATTCAGAAACATTGGTTTAAAGAAATCTGAATTCTCCAAATTGTTCCTCGCTGCACAAGAGCAAAAATAAACACATCGTTGCTCTGCAGGGTGAGTGTATTTATTGTCTTTTACCACAGCTTGATGTCTTAAGCTGTACAACTCATTTACAACAAAAATACTGTTTTTGTTCAATTTCCTGCAAATATTCAGCAGCTGACCCAAGACGACGACATCTTCAAATGATTTCAAGCTCTCAATTTATGCATACACTATAAAAAAATAAAGTTTTAAATTAAAGTTTGGACGATAAATCAAGTCAACTGTTTCCCTAGTCTGAGAGCCAACGTCTCCAACCAACAGGATGTTCACAGCATCTCCTTATGGTGTAGTGCTTAATTTCTAGAGGTTGTAACAGGAAAACATCCCATTAAAACTCCTGAAATCCAAAGTATGAGCAGGGCTTCAGCAGACAGTGATCCTATACTTATGAATTCAATATGAAAAGCTACACACCTGCAGGATCTATATTCAACTACAACATGCTGAGCTGCAGTCCCTCATGTCAAACCTGAGGATTATGAAGAGTCTTCATTGCAGCAGCACTAATACCAGTGAAGACTGTTTGCAGTCTCCACACATGATGCCAGCACAGGAGAGATTAGGATCCATGTCTGTTACACACCCACACACTGTTCACTGCTGTGAGACAGTTAAAGCCTGAACACTAACAGCTGGTTGATGAGAAGTATTGTTAAACTGGAAGGTGAAGATCTCGATTTACCAGTCGATTACTCAGACATCCAGGAGGGACTCTGAGTAGAGCTGCTACTCCTTGTCCCGGACGCCCCCCTAGGGAGGTGTTTCAGGCAAGTCCAACCAGGAGGAGACCTGGGGACTGACCCAGGAAACACTGGAGGGATCATCTCTCATCCTGGGAACAGCTCAGGTTCTCCTGGAAGAGCCGGTGGAGGTGGCTGCAGAGGAGAGGCCTGTCTGGGCTGCTCTGCTGAGGCTGCTGCCCCCACGACCCAGAGAGGTGATGAGCACCAGTACAATAGAGTAATTATTAGTAGTTATTATTAGAGTAATTAATTTAATAAATGTAAGCAATGGTCCAAGTTTGTAGTTCAACACAGACTGACTGAAACAAAGTTCACAGTCAAGCACTTTATTTTGAGAAACTATTCATGGTCATGTTGATATAAAATATAAGGAGCAATTATAAATATAAAGAGCAGGCTATCCATCTCCAAAAGTCAGATTTCTCTCAGACAAATTCATAGAGGCTGCCATTTTAAATCCAAATCCCAGATAATGAAATTTCAGCCACATCACATGGTCTCAGCAGGTGTTAATAAGTTGTTAATATGCCTGAAAATTCATCCATGCTTCCAAGGTACCAACATGTGTTTACTGTCCATCTTCAGATTTCACCTACATTTGTACAAGCAGCTCCCAAACTGTTCAGATTGAATCATATCCAAAAACTTTATTTATACTTTGAGTCCAAAAACTTCAAAATGACCCGTTTGTGGCCACGAGTGTGTTTCAGTCCAAAATAAATTCAGGTCCTTTCCAAAACTCCACAGCATCTTCCTCTGGTGGTTGCTGATCAGTAAATCTCCTTAATCCTGTGAAACAGTCGGATGGTTTGAGTTGTGAAGAAATCTTTTGCTTTAGACTCTGAATTCAGACGTGAATCAAACTAAAGTCTTTATTTTTACCTGAGCCACTTTGGCAGGTTGATACAGTGCATCTCCGAGCAGCTGTTTGATGTGTAGTTTGGCTCTGCTGGTTGATTTGGCAGCAGTTACACATCGATTTGTGCGACACCACAGCAGCCGAACCAGCACAGAATTAATTGTATTCAGAAAAACAAGACGAACCATCTGGTTGATCGCTGTGTGTTTTAAGCAGACTGTTGGGGTCTGAATAGCAGGGAGAAGAAAGAAACCGCTGGATGGATGGATACTGAAGAGACTGAATAATATCTGGCTGGGAGAGATGTCTGCAGGATTGGAGGGAATCCAATGATTGTGATAAAAAAGGAGAATTGTTGTGTTTGCATCCATCTGCCTTGAAAATCCTGGCAGTAAATGATAAATGGGGCAGACTGTCGGATCAGAAAACAAGCGGGAGTTTGAAAAAGTGTTTACATGTAGGGAAAGGAGACGATCATTTACCAAACCAGGTGGACTGTCCAGCACTGGAAGAATAATCCTGACAGCAAGCAGGTATTCATGGACAGTCCACATGGTGAAACACACTGGGACTGAAAACACTGAGACAAACTGTCCAACTGGAGTCATTTGTAATTGAAATGATGGTTCCCACAGTAGAACCACTGCAGGGTTGTCTGTAGCCTCCCATACAGCTTTTGATGTCTTTTCATACCAGCCTCCTTCTTCTCATCTCTGCTGTCACCATCCTCACCATTGCTGCATCTAAAAGTCAGTCCTTAAGTCTCTAACTTTTTGCATCTTTGCTCCATCTCCACTTTTAGAGTCTCAACACATGAGCTTTGACCCAGACCTGTCAAATCTGCAGTTGCCTTTTAAACTTTATTGGCGTTTGGTATTTTAGCTCAAGCTTCGTCTAACGAAAAACAGATGGCAACTGGCCACAGCAGTGTGGTGGAGGTTTCAGATACCTGCAAAGCTTATTTTAGCTTTTATAAAAGAGACTGAAACGTCTGGTAACAGGCTGTGGGTTTAACTGAATTTCAAGTCTTGCTGCTGCAATAGATCCCCATCCAAAAGACCACGTCCCACAGAGGGTGCAGCCATGTTTTCAAGCTGCAAAGTGACCTGAAACTAAGGTTTAGAGTCCAGAAGACACATTTTCCTCCAGTGGTGTAAATAGTGTTAAGTATCTGATCTCTCCATGCTGTGCTCTGCTTCCTGGATGCTGCTCTTCCCTCTCACCTGAAGGTCTGATTAGGAAGGTCTTGCATCCACTTCCTCACCACAAAAGCTGGAAGAGGAAGCTGAGCCACTTGGCCAAAAGGCAGCTTAGCGTGCACAGCTAACAGTGTCGTAAACTCTTTTCATCCCGACTCAGAAGTGTAGTTACGGTTCAGTCTGGTGTAATAGTCATTAGACACCTGTGCTGCATTTAGCCTCTTCAAGAGCTTCATGTTCTGTCTATTCAGTAACTTTGCTGTATAGTTTCTGTTCTGACAGGTCGTCCACACTGAAGACTTCCTTCCTTTCTTTCTTGGAGCGTGAGGACACAATCTGCAGCTTCTTCCTGGGTTCTCTCAACCTCCTGATCTCCATGAGTGTGGCTGAAGAAGGTCTTGACATTACTGAATGACCTGGTGGTCTGTTATGGACCACTTATAAATGAGCCTGTTCAGCAGCAGCAGGCTGTGGATGTGCCAGAGCAAGAGACAAATCTTCAGTGGTCACCCAGGGAGGGTTGCAGGGAGTCCTGGAGGAACTGACGGACTAGGGGATTCATCACGTCCTAGGTCTCCCTCCTGCTCGACCTCCAGTCATCAACCATCATGGGCGGAGGTGTTGGTCCAGCTACTTAAACCCTACATCCCTGTAGATCTCAGGTCCTCAGAGCAGAGTTTGCTAATGGTCCACTGGGTCAGTTTAAAAACCAATGACCTGCACACTTCACACTGACAAGTCAACACTTCCAGACATGAGATTTAAAGTGGTAGACACAGCATCAGTCATTTTATTCTTGACTAAATGTCTTCTGGGTTCTCTTAACCTTTTGTCAATTTTGTGTCGTCTCCTTTGTTTAATTGCAACGTGTTTTAAATTGCTGAGGGTTTATTATTTTGGGCTGGAGACACCCGTCCTGTTTTTCTAGCGTTATGGATTTTTAGGTTAGTTTAGGAGAAACCTGGAGTTACATCCCACTGTCTGGCTGGATCAACATCTCCACAGGTTTGTTCATTTTCTCCAGTCTCCAGTCTCTGTTCTGTTTGGTTTAGGTGATTGTTTGCTGTATATTTTTGGGTGCAATAAATTTTAAATAAAGTCTGGACTCTGAAATTTTAACTCTTGCATGGTGTCCTGTTTATATGTTCAGGTTATCCAGTCACGAGCCTTTTAGAGAGACTGTACCGGTGTTTTGCTGTAGATTTCAATCCAGCCTGGACTGAAGTTTGGGTCATTTTGACACTGCAGGATGTTTGAGAGCAGCAGTGTCCATTAACCAGAAACACTCTTATCTGGAGAAAAATAGCAACATAAATCATTTCAGGGATGAACATTTAGAAACTATTCTCTTGAATGAACTAGAAGAAATGTACCACAGCACATCAGCTGTATTCATGAGCACAGAGCTGTTAGCAGAGCATTGATTTATGCTGCTGCAGGAGAGCAGTGAGAAACTGATTACAAGATGGTTTGGTCTTCGTTAACTGAAGACTCAGTTGTGTGCTCGGTGTTATTGGGGTTAAGGGCAGGGTTACTCTGGTCCATCAGTGTTTACGCCTAAAGCAGAACGTTCTGTAATTATATTCAGTTTTAATAACTGTTTTAAAGTGTAATATGCAACAGTTTAGAGGGTCACCAGTGTGCAAACCAATATTCATGTTTTGCTTTTGATGAGCAGAAGTTTCTCTCCTGCCTGAAGAGACAAGTTAATGCTGGAGTTCTGTCAGATCTTGTGACATTTGTTTAAACTGTGCAGCTGCTCAGAAATCAGACTAAACACATTTAGTCAGTTTAACAGAGAGTCAGAGTTTGTGTTACCACACACTGGTGGTGGTGGACCAGTGAGAACCACCCCTGCAGCGCCACCTGCAGGACACATGGTGCCATTTAGCACAGTTACCATGGAGTCAGCCTCCAAGTTTGAGTGCTTCACCTCCACCTGAAGGAGCTAATGAGTAGGTTGGGTCTTTAAAGGCACATATGTCTTCCATGCTGCAACATAATACAACTGCATCAGGCTGGTGAAGTGTTCAACAGGAAGTGTGAGAAGCTGCACGAGTGATGTAAGCAGCAGGAGGAAGCACAGATCAGCATCTTATCCCAGTGGTCCACAAAACTGTGCAGGCACTTGTCGTCAGTGGTTCTGGTCCTGAAGTCAATACTAGTTTTACATGAGTGATGCAACTTTGAAATCTACACAGGCACGCCCTTACATTGAAGCACAGCTGTACAAGAACCTACAAAGTTTCAAGTCACTCAGTGTCACTATCCCAGAATGCTTTGATATATTGTTGTATCTGTTCACTTAATAAATAAATCTCAATTCTTCCTCATTACAACACCTTTAATATTTGAAAGATGTTTCTACAATAAACTGTCTTGTGTAATGGTGACAGCTCCCTCATTTCAAAGTGAACCTGCCAACGCTCACAAAGAGTTTTCCAGATCGTGCTTTGAGGTTGTGTTGCAGCCATTTGTTTGAAGGTGTCATTTCCTCTGCATGTTAGTCTCCAAGACAGTTTTAGGACATTGATTTCAGCTTCAAGTTTTAGTAGCAAGCAGCAGCAGCAATCCCACCGAAATGTCTCCAGAAACTGCACAGTCTAGTCATCTCAGAGGAGACTAAAGGGAGGTGTAAGAAGATCATATTTCCCCCCTTTCTAATTTATGTCAGTGCTCACAGCTCATACTTCCTTCTTTATTCTCCCCCCTGTGCATTTATTGTGGAATTAGAAAAGAAATGAGAAAGTGAGGAAGGAGGATCTGGCTCTGATGACACAGAATGAGGAAGAAGAAATCTCTCCCCACACAGCAGCAGAGCAGCAGTGGGAGTTGAACTCCCAGAGAGACTGTCATAACCACTCCACACTAATCACCAGGAAATGAAACTGGACATCACATTAACCCACTGCTGCAGTGGAACCATCAGCTGCTCTCCGTCAAATAACCACATTAGTCCTGATGGAGCGCTGGGCTCGGACGTCAACCCCTCCAACAACAGGAGATGGACTCAAACTCCAGTGAGGTCTGATGCATCTATAGATCAGTGGGATGTTAGTTGAACACCTGATATTTAGCACATCATGTTTTTCCTTAACATTTGGAGTCTTTTGAAGACCAACTTTAAAGTTTCTTTAATCAGGGTTAGAAACTAAGAATTAGGCCCCTCAAGGTCAAGAAATAAACATCCCACAGTCAACCACTGAAGTCAAAAACACTAACTGAGTTGATGTGAAGGTGACTCAGAAGTGGAAACAAGGAAAAGTCTTTACAGCCACACAATCATCAACTAACCACAACCAGACTGAGAACTGACATGTTGATATTTCATTTTTTCCCCCTCATCTTATTTTACTTGTGTAGATTTTTTCCCCCCGTTTTCACTTCTACTCCTGCTTTGAGTGTGTATATTGTCACAGCCCGGCTCCAGGCTGAAACCCAGAGACAGCAACAGGTATCAATTAAAACCCCATTTATTCTGCACAAAGCCACCAAGACTCTGTCAACTGGAGCCAGGATCTCCTCTCACACAGCAGGCTGCTGGACCTCCTCTCTGAATGAATGGCAGCCAGCTCTGAGCAGGAAGGAGGTCTTTAGAAGAAAGGAGGACACCAAGCCCAGGTGCAGCTCATTAGATGAGCCCACAACCTGCAACACAAGGAGAGAAGAGGGCCACCTAGTGTCCAGGTGGTGGGGGCGTCACAATAGTACTTTGGTAAAGGTCTGTTTTTAAATGTGCATTATGAATCATCAGTCATTATTATCTGACCCGACTCAGTTAACTGGAGGTGTTTAGTCTGGTAACACTCCACTGAGCATGAAAACCAACCATTAAAGCCTCCCAGTGAGACTGATTACCACCACAGCTGCCACCAGTGGATCCTGATGAGCAGGTGAAGCCTGTGGACTTGTGCTGGATCCCTGCAGGAACCATGAGGCTGGGTTTAGTGTTTATGTCCAGTGCAAAAACAATTTAAGATAAAAACCTATTTTGCACATAACTTCAAATAAACCTTCAAAAACTAAGTGTTTAATATGAGGGACAATATATAGTTACTAAATCTAGAGGATTAACACATTAGAGCCACCAGGAGAGGATCTTTGACTTGACAGGAAATGCTAATCAGACATTTAAATACAGGTTTTTTCCTTGACAGTTTAACACCATTTAAAAAACCTCCCTCTAAGAATCAGTTAGAAAAGTGACAGATATTCATGTAAATATAAGCAACTGAACAGGTGCGGTTACTTCCCTTTATTTACTAAATGAAACAGCCTGTCATGTTGTCAACCTTGACCCTACAGCCCCACTGACACTCTGCATTAAGGAAAAACAAACTTTAAGAGGAAGTGGGTGAGAACTGCCAACAAGCATTATCAGCTTGTGCGTGACAGATTGGCTTGTGCCATTTTAATTCTTTGTGACATTGTTAGAGCATCAACAGGGATTAAAAATAAAGCCAGAAAGACAAGTGGGCATTTTGTAAACAGAGGCTGTGCGCCAACACACTGAAGACACACAAGTGGATGTGATGCTCAGGGAAGTTTTGAAACTTGTCTTTAGATCCTGACATTTCCCCACAAACACAGAAAGTTTGATGAATGAGAAACAGAAGAAAAAGCTGCAGATGTTAAAGTGTGAAACTTGTAGGAAGTAACTCTTTAGTTACCACAAAGTTTACCACAATGAAACAAAAATCAAAGAGACAGGTGTTTGAAAGACACAGCAACAACCAAAACCCCAGTGAGTCAACTGAAGGTGTTGACTCTGGTATCACACACTAAACTGAACAAAGAGAAACAACTTCCTGTTATACCCCGACCCTGCTCGTCAGGATAATCACCACCAGCTGAAGGAGATCAGCTCAGGTGTGACCAATGACTCCTGATGAGCAGAACTGAAAGAAACTTACAAACCAGGTCTGTGATCCTCAGACCACGACAAGGTCTTCCTACTTTTTCTTTTCATTCAAGGCTGAAAATAAAAGCTGAAGAAGCCTGGATGATGTTCAGATACTTTTTGTAACCTTCACAACTTATTGAGACACAACACACACTCTTCATGGATTTACAGAGCTCCTTCTGCACGATGTCCAAATGTCTGTAGGATCTAGAAAAATAAAGAAACAGAAATTCAATCAAATTAGAAGAAAAAACAATGCAAACAGGAGAATAACTGAGAACTAGAAAAGCACTCTGAGAGCACAGACCTCCTCCAACCACTGTTAAGGTCAATTGATACTTTCCACGTCCACATGTCCACGTTGGTGCACGAGGGTCCGCGTCAGGAAGCGCTAGAGTGGACAGGCGTCCGCGTGCAGCTCCAAAAATGTGAGTTCATCGCCTGGGCTCGGAGGGAGCGAGCAGCTGCTCTGTGCTTGTGCTAGCATATCAAGATGGACGCCGTCGAGGAGAGACTTTATGAGGAGAATCATTCAAAAACTTCCTGGATCCAGACGGTGTGGCAGATCACCCTCAAAATGAAATCAGTTCTTCCTTTTCCCACTTCCAACATATCCTGAAAATTTCATCAAAATCCGTCCATAAGTTTTTGAGTTATCTTGAACACAGACAGACAAAAACATAACCTCCCTGGTGGAGGTAATAATCTGAACATATTCCTACACTTTGATACAATTATTGCCAGGTAACCATAAAATATACTCCTGTAATTTTACATAGATGTGTGTGTTAAATTTAAGATTAATCTGATAAATAATTTTAGTGCAATTAATCCACCTGCAGCACAGAATGACTCTGAACGTCTCTGCATTTCAGGCAGTTTGTCCAAGAGGAGTTGTCATCACACCTGCACCAATAGGAAGCTAACTCTGTGATGACAGGAAGCACAACCAACCAATGAACATGGAGGATGGTAAACAGCAGGTTGGTCCTCTCTGCAGGAAATCTGAGGACAAAAAAATCAGGACAGAATAGTGACTGACTCTCTGCAGGAAGAAGTTTTCTTTTCACTGAAGCCCTTTCAGATTAAAATACACATTAACATGAGGCATGTATTAGCACATACTGCTAGCATTTCAGCTAACACATCATCCAGCTTGTGAAAAACCAACCTCATGGAAAATGAAACATTATGATTCATATAGATTAAAAAGTATTATTGATATTTAATCGTGACTAATTGAAATTAACCCACAGCAAACCTGTGATTAATCTGATTAAAATGTTTAATCGTTATGACAGAACTGGTATCTATATTTAGGACAAACAACCTCCTGTGACCCGGCCCAGTATCTGTCCCAGCTTTGATCTGTGCAGACCCCCGACAGGAGGAAAACTGAGTCCCCAGAAAACACAGTCAGAGTTTCTATTAGTTTCTCTCCTGAGGTGTTTTATCCTCCACTCGCCTCCTCTCCACTCAGGAAATGCAATATTTGGCTTTTTATAAATGACTGACTGACTGAGCCTCTTATTATAACTGACTTTCACACTTTTCTCACTAAACCTCAAGAAACTTAAT
>OOFC01024388.1:14693-28382 GCA_900323345.1 Pseudochromis fuscus | reverse complement strand
AAAAAAAAAAAAAAAAAGTAATAAAACCCAAAATGTACCGTATTTTCCAGCCTATAAGCCGCAACTTTTTTCCGACGCTTTGAACCCTGTGGGTTAAACACCGGTGTTTCTCATGTATCAGCGGTACGAAGCTCCTTTTACAAGCTAGCAAGCTCCGTGCCGCCGATACATTTAGCCTCGTCACATCAGACCTGGTCAGAGGTGACCACATGAAACTGAATAAGTTCAATAGCGGTTTATAGACAGGTGCGCTCAATATTCCGGAAAATACGGTAATATCTGGTCGATAATGTAACAAAAGTTCTGAGCCCAAAACGTAAAAACTTTGCCCGAAATGTAACAACTTCTTACATTTTTGGTTCGTTGTCACATTTCGGGTTTGATTTTTTATTTTTTTTTGGTTACATTTCAGACCCAGCACTCTTGGTACATTACTTTATTTTACATCATTAAAATACACAAAAAAGACAAAATAAAATAAAATTAAATACAGTGCAAGAAGAGGCAAAACAAACGGAGGGCTTATTTAAAGCCTCCGCCTAATGAAAAATTCGCAAGTTTATGAAAAGTCAGAAAAAATATCTAATATGTAGAAAACAAAAATGACAAACTACACAAATATGTTCGATTATAACATCAAAATAACAGAAATAATAGAATCCAGTAAAAAAACAGGCCGATAACAGACATTATTGACCTGTTATTATATTTTGGGTTTTATTAAATTTTTTATTATAACAATTCAGGAAGTTGTTACATTTTGGGTTGTTGTTACATATCGGGCTCTAACAGACCTTTTTCACACATTGTAATCTGCTCATATTTTGTCGATCAGTGAACAAAAATAAAGAAAATATCCGACAATGTATTATTTACTTGGGTATTTGGATATTCTTCCATACTACTTCATACTTACAAAGATTTCGCTTTTCACTCCACTAGATTTATTTAAGTGCTTTAGTTACTTGTGACTATATCAGAGGTCATTATGACTGTTTTCATCAGCTCCATCACAGAGACGCTTCGTACTCGGTTTCAGTGAAACAACTTTTCTCGTACCCAGGAGGTTAAATTATCCAAAATAGCCCCAAAAAAATGAAAGCAGATTTGTGCATTAGAACTTTGCTTTTTCATGTTTCCTCTTCCATTAATCATCTCATGACCCGTCAGATTTATCTGGTGACCCTTTGGAGGGGCCCGACCCCTGAGGTTGGGAACCACTGGATTAAACTACACATAATTGTATGTGAGCTCGTTAAAACTCGCTAAAATGCTGCTTGGCCATTAGTTTTATCATGTCATGTATCAGTTCATAGGGATTTTTTTACTGCATAGACAGAAGTTAATGTACATGATACTTAGATGATACACTTTATTGTATATGAAGTATTTGTACACTGTGATATCATCCACAGAGGGTCAGAGGGTTAATATACAGGAAGTATGAGATGATTGGTTGAATTATCCTGCAGGATTTTTATGTAAAGTGTATCAACAGTGTTTCTTCTTTAGGTTTTTTCTTCTTTGTGTGTTGCCCAGTCTACTTTAATTTCCTTTTCACCCAATTAAATGGAAGTAAAATGAAGGAAATAACCTGTAATAGTACTTTTAATAGTAAAAATGTTGAGTACTATTCTGTATATTCTCTGTATCTCTGTCACTATCAGCATGTGTCTCCCTCCCTGTGTTTTTCCCTTCCTCTTTCAACGCTCCCAAGGCTCCAGCTTGTGTTAGACCTGAAGGTCGCCAGGTCAACAAATACAACAATTACTGGGGTCAAAGGTCGCGGGTCACTCTTATCCGATTTCTTCAAATTCCGGCGCAGCGGCGTGGGGGCCTCCTCGAGACCCCTGCAGATCCTACACACTGCCTCCACTGTTTTTACTGCCCGCCGCGTAATGACCGCGCTATTACAGCTGAATTATGAGAAATGTTTAGGTGAGGGACGGTTTTATGACTTTCAGCTTTTGCTTTACAATGTTGGAACTATTAATAATCTTGTATATTAGAAACAAAAAAGAACAACTAGTGGAAAACTTGTGAATCAGACAAACATTGTTTCTGATCTGTTGGGAGCTCGGAGTGATGATGAAGATATGTCCTCATTAGCACCTTGATAAGAGGCAGTTTTGTTTTTCACTGTTTCATTATTGACACTATTGCAACAGAAACTCTTCCTGTTCTGTGATTTTTCACAATCCAAGACACAACAGAACCAAATTCTTTAATTTTTATTCATAATTTCTTCTTAATTATTAAATAAAACAGGAAAAATAATTAAATTCTTCAATTCCCCCTCCAGCCCAACTTTTCTGATTAATAATTACCTGGTCATATATTCTTACAATTACTTATTTAAAAATCCAGAATCTATGCAAATAATCTCATTTGAAGATGGAGGCCTCATGTTTTTACATCTTCTTGTATTTTCTCTGTTTTTGTGTCTAAATTGTCTATTTTACGTATAGATTGTATTTGTGTTTTTGTACATTGATGTTTTATTTTATTTTGCTTGGAGCCTTTTGCCCAGGTCAGGTTTGAAAATGAAAACTTGTTCTCGAACATTTTTACCTGCTTAAATAAATCGCAAATAAATAAAAATACATCACACTAGTGGTGCTTTTCCACTACATGGTACCGACTCGACTCGGCTCGACTACTCAGTTTGTGGTACTTTTCCATTGGGAAGAAGTACCTGGAACTTGGTACCTGGTATGACTTTTTTAGTACCTCCTCCACCACCTCCAAAAAAGGACCTGACCGGGTACTAAAATCTCATTGGTCGGAATCGTCACTGCATCATCACAGTCTGTACGGTTATATTCAGAATAACAAGTTTCCACAATGTGGGGGAAAGCAGTAAATACATGAACAGGGCTTTAATGCAACATTAAAATTATATTTAAAAACCTCAGCTGAAAAAAAATACAAAAAAACAAGACTGGCCAATCGGTGGAATAGCTGATGGAGGTTGTAGCGAGAGCTCATGTCTCCGAAAACGTAGAAGCAAATTTTTAACCAGAGTCTAACTTAATAAATTGTAAACATATTTGAAGTTAAAACAATTAATTTCTGGCCTGAAACAATCTTCAAACTGCTTCTGTGACAACACAACAGTTATTTTGAAGATTACTTGACGACCACGGAGGAGGGACTATCCCAGGGGTGGACAATCCTGGTCCTCGAGGGCCGCTATCCTGCATGTTGTAGATGATTCAAATGACCAGCTCATCAAATGATCAGCCTGATAACAACCCTGATCATTTGAATCAGGTGTTGGAAGAGGGACACATCTAAAACATGCAGGATAGCGGCCATCCAGGACCAGGACTAGACACCCCTGGACTATCCTCTGTGATGGAAATGCAACCAAGGTGAGCCGAGCCAAGTTGGGTCGAGTCGAGTCAAGACATCACTTCCTTTGGACGAGCACTATCAGCTGCCATGATGTCACCAGCACTACCTGTAGCTGCTGGAGGGCTAGCTGGGCTTCAGTGACCATTAAACTTGCTAAGTGTATTCATCAGGGGGGATGTTGTCTCGCTGTATGAACTGCATTTATACCAGACTGAGATATCAATTTGACGAATGTGGTCAAGCTGCAATCTCAATTTGTGCCCTTAGACTTTGCGTAAACATGCATTTTCAAATATTCAGACATCAGGATACGGATGATGCTACCAGGTGTAAGCGCGGTTCACAAAAGTGCATTGTGTCCTATTGAAACTCTACTCGAAACATCATAACTGACCTGCATCTCTGAGAAAAATCTAAACCGTATGACTCCCCTACACCCCTGCATGGAGTATGTCAGAAGAAAAGCCCATTCTCTTCCCTGTCTGTGCTTAAAATGACAGACTATAAACCTGTTTTACACAAGGCTGTAAAGAAGTCCTTACCCTTTCCCGGGGTCTGGGAAAGCGCCAGCAATTTTTATGCATTATTGTACTTTTTTTTTTCCCCTCCTTCCTTTACAATTGTATTTATTGTTGTCTCTTCGGCATGTGTGGCATTGCGAGGCTGTGGAGGGGAATGGCACAGCAGTAAGCGCTGAGATTGAGTTGTGAAATACATTGACTGTGGTGACTCTGGGGACATACTTCCTGCTCAGTGTATGATGGCTGTCACTGTGGCAGGAAGAAGAATACAAAGACTCAACCGGCAGGCTCAAACTCCTCTTCAATGACTTCTTCTTTTTTTCCCCCCTCTTGTGTTTGTTTGCTTCAAGGCCGGTCCAATGATTAATAATATTTTATACAATAATCCACCACATTTGTATCCCCTCAGATATTTTGTCAGATGATTTCTACCATGGCGATGGCCAGAGACAGCCGTGACAACCCCGAGGCATGTCGGCGGAGAGGGAGGGATGATGTAAAATATGGATAAAATTTCATGTTCTCATGACTTTAACAGTGGTAGCCATCACACACAGCCCTGCTTTAACAAAGCAAAGAAAGTAGAGAACTTTGAAGCTGCACAAATCAATATTTTTTGTCAAACTTTTTTTTTTTTGAAAGGTCTCTCTCCAAGTAACGAAACCGCAGAGAATTATCACCCAACTCTGTTTTATTGAACGTTTTAGCGTCCTTCAGGTCATTTTGGTTTTGCCAGCTACAACTTCAGATTGTTTTCACCTCTGTGTTTACTATCTGCCAGCATGAGACAATAATTTGTAACCATCTGAGGAACATCGTGGAGTTTTTACCATAGATAAACCCCAGGGTATGTTTTAGAGACATTTGTGAAAACCAAAATATTGTTAACAGGAGAATGAATGCTGTATTTAATTCATTACTGACAGCACATCCTAGCTCATATAGATGTATGAATCAGTTATTGTCTGCTATCACATCGTCCATGACAACTTTATAAAGCCCCGTCAAATCCAAACCTTGAAATTCTGCCCCCAAGTGGCCATGTTGAAGCCGATAATGTAATAACAGCTGATAACGTAATTAATTTGCCCTTTTTGAAATGTAATAGGCCAATAACGTAATAACAGGCCAATAACGTAATAACTTTTATTACGTTATTGGCCTGATAAAAGAAAAAAAAACTTTGCAAATGTAATAACTGAGCCAATGACGTAATAAATCATCACGTTATTGGCCAACAGTTATTACGTTATCGGTTCAGGACTTTTACTATGTTATTGGCCAGTTATTACTATACTGGCCTATTACATTTCAAAAAGGGCAAATTTATTACGTTTTCAGCTGTTATTACGTCATTGGCTCCAACAGGCCATAAAGATCGCCTCTTCTGGCAGCAAGAGTAATTACTGCAACTATTACTATACTTTTACTATTACTATAACACTATTCATGCATGTCTACAATCTTTCCAACAAGGAAAAGCCAAACCACAAAAGTTTAAGACCTCACACTCCAGCTTTAAGGTCTTTATTGAGAGTTTGTGATACTGTTTTGTTAGTAGTAACTTTACAGGTGGTGCCTATAGTTTTATAAAAGACAAAAAAAACAAAATCCATCAATCTAGAGTCATGGGGCAGAAAAAGCCCAATGCATGTGTCCATTTGGCAAGACTACATTATTACTCAACTTAATTATTACGGTGTTATTTATTGTCATCTTTATTGAGTGTTGGAGAAAATACAAGGCAGATTTTTTAAAGTACACACTTGCATACAAAGTTGATCAAAAGACAATAAACTGCCTTGAGAAGAAGATGCACATGTACGTCCTGTGCGATCCTCAGATGTTCAGAGATGAGTGGAAAAAGAGGCTTTATAGGTAAATGTTTCCACTGTTCAAATTAGCATAAACAAACTTTGAGTGTTCGGTGTAAAGCTAACAGTTCTCAGCTCATTGTTTGTTTGGCTGCACTGTAAATTGTTGCATTTTTAATCCAACTGTAGCAGCATTTTGAGAGTATCTGACTTCCTTATCATGACATATTTCCAGCAAAAACAGGAAATGTAGAGAAAACAAAATATTTGTAGCAATTTGATTGGACCACCGCAACCCGACAAAACACTAGCTAGCTAGCTAACGTTACTAGATAACAGTGGTATTATGTGCTGTAGCATCACTCCGAAAATTAGCCGCTACACTTGCTGCACTTTCCTTCATTGAAAAACAGAACATGGCTACTGTAGACCGTCAAGCTAACAACAAATCAGCTAAAAACAATCAAGCCGCTCCAACAGATATTTGTGCAGTTGGCATTTATTTAGCGATTGAACTTTGATATAAATATAAAACCACATCTGGATTTTAGTAATTTTTTTTACGTAAGTGAACAGTACAACAGATAATTTTAACATAGTAGCCACCCAATTCACGTTAGCTTCCCCCAGTAGTGTACAAGTGTTGTTAAATGGCACGTGGCCAAATCAACCATGACCAAAATGTTAAGACCTATGACTCCAGGCTCTGTCCCGTGCCCCAGTAGGAATGGTCAAACATACAATGAACTGATTTAAAAATATAAAACATACGAAGAAATCTTCTGAACCTTTTCCTTCCTTTTGTTGCAAACTCGACTCTGGCTCCGTCTGTAAAATTCCTTCTGGCTCTGAGCATCTCTTCCCCTCTAAAACCACCAGGGGGATACGAGCAAAGTTTTCTCTGAAGCCGCCACTTTCACATCAGGAGTTTTTGCCTCTATCAAAGAATCATCAGACATTGGCAAGTCATGCCCTCAATCGATAATTATGCAAACGAGGGCCTAATCAATATGTGAAATATAAAATAAGGACAAATGATAAGACATGGAGATGGAGCACATCTCATTTTTTTCCTCAGTCGGATGAATATGTTTGAATAGCAAACATTAGAATAGCAAAGCCTTCCACTTGGCTTTTATGTGATGGGACCTTGCATTTTAGTTGGCACACGGTTCAATATTTGAACAGTATTTACAGCCAGAGAGATAGAGAGAAAAAAGTGTTTTAACTCTAAAATTATTTCGCTCGGAGTGATAGTGGTAGTAATAAAGAAGTTATTGACCAAATGATATTGATCGACAGCTCCTCGGGCAAAACAAGCCGACCTTGGTCTCCCTCTGTGCCTTGCCCTCCCTCCGCCTGCCTCCCCTTCTACTCTCCTCCCCCGGAATTCAATAATATATTATTTTACACAGTTTAAAGCCGGACAACAAATAGCTGCACAGCGCAAGGTGAGGAATTGCTGGTAAATTTTTCATGGCTATTTGCCTGTAGGAATTTGGCAAAGGAGTGTGTGAGGGTGATTAAAATCAAGACTCCAGTCAAGGCTTGATTAGAGGTTGCCATTCAACAGAAGCCACGGCAGAGAAAGCATGAGCGGGAGAGGAACGGGAAAAGGAAAAAGGTTAGGCGAGAAGAAAGGAAAAAACCAGAGGCGATGTGCTCCTTCCTCTGCTCGGCATAAATCAGATAATGACCTTGAAGTCTTTGCAGGAGAGAGGCAGCGGTAACTACATCCAAGCTCCGTCCCTTGGCTTATTCGCAAGGTCAGAGGAGGGAAACAATGGCCATTGATTTGGCCCTGAAGAGGCGGGGAGAAAAGGCCTAGGTGATTGTCACATTACACTCTTGAAAAACACACATGGAGGCTTGCATGAAGAAACAAAGTAGATCACGGTTTGGTCGGGTTGTGTTTGGTTGGGTCGTCCCTCCGATGACTTAAAAAAAAAAGTGCATTTTATACTTTGTAGGTTTTTTGGAACAAGGAGAAGAAAATCTTGGCACTAGCGCTAGTTGTCCCCGCTAACTAGATTGCTAAATTGTGGTATCCGTCTTTCAACACTTCATAACCACCCAGTTCAGATCAATACACCATGTGCTTTTCCTACGTATAGTTTTTAAGAGTGCTGCTGCTTTGTTCAGGAGAGACATACAGATGATTGCTGGGAGGACTGGGGCGGGGGGGATAGTAGATTGATTGTCTCTTGGGGATGTCAGGAAACAGGATAAGTGAGGAAAGGTCATCCTCGACTGTAACTGGTTACGCTCAGGTCACTCACACCACATGTGAAATTGTCATATTCCAGCTACAATGAATTTAACTCATGGTGAGGAGCTGATGGTTGAGAGGAGCGTTTTATGCTCTGACCTTTCACTCTTAACCTAAAGGGAACATTCCTGTGGAAAACGCTGTGAAGACGAGGTCGGCGCACTGAGCTAGTCCCAGAGCTTTCAGCTGTATCCTGGAGTGAATGAAGGTTGCTCAGGTTGTATCCATGTCTTCCTTCATCAGCCACCCTCTGACACCAACCCTGTTCTTGTCAATGCAATGGATAAACAAACAAATCCTTTATTTTTCGAGGGAATAGTTTGAGGGAAGTGGGTACGGCCTTCAGGAAATAGCCATATGCATCCCCCCTCTGAAGTCCACCATGACACTTGGCCTTAAGATAATATCTTTATTTGTCATATACACAATTATTACACAATTTTGTACCTGCATCCAATTTAAATAAAAAAAGGTTCATACATAACATGTTGCCAACACAATAGTCGCGTCTCCATTCAGGTGTTAATGGTAAATTTATATCACGCTTTCTTGACCATCGCTAGGTCCCAAAGCGCTTTATAAGGATCTCATTCACCCATTCACTCACTTACACACCAATGGCTACCGACCTGCCATGCAAGGCGCTAGCCACCATCGGGAGCAACTTAGGGTTCAGGAGGAGCCGGGGATTGAACCCACAACCTTATGATTCATAGGCGACCTGCTCTACCACCTGAGCCACAGCCACCCAATGCACATTTTCAGTTGGTTCATCAAAATATCAAATTTGAAAGAAAAAAACTTTAAAAAATAAATGTGTGTGAAATGAAAAGTAATGATGATGTACAGAAATCAGGTAACTTAAATCTCACTCCAGCATCAAGAGAGATTTTTTTAAAAGTTAGTGTCGTTACTATAACTCTTTAACGATCTCACAGCTGTGATATTAGTTGTTCAAAACTCACCACTTTCATTGTCCAGGGTCTCTTCATGACCAGCACGGACTTGTTGACCAGAGCAAATTGAATGGTCGGTGTACTGACGAGATCACAGTCGATCTTGGTTCTGCGGTTCACCAGCATTTTGACTTTCACCTTCACTGTAATTTGTATTTCCGATGAAAAAACACAATATACCAGTGTCCTTTTTTTTTTTTTAAACATATACTAATTGCAATGATAATTTTCAAAAACTCTGTCTTCATATTTGTCTCTCCAAGTAAAGCATTTCCTGACACATCCTTAAAAAATTGCCAGATCTAGTACTGATCCAGGCATTTGATGTGTACTTGGCAAGACTTTGATCTGAAACAATGTTACACAGGTATACATTTACAGTAAAGTACACACATACAGATACGTCCATGATGTCATTACTTTGCATCAAGTTCTTCTGCAGTGGTATTCAGATACCTGATGTCTAATATTGACACATTTCTGAAGATGTGGTTAAATTTTTTATAGATACAGTATATTTTAAAATTTCATAACAGTCCTAAGTGTTGGGGATGTTGACAGATTCCCCATGAGTGTTACCTGTGAGGCTAAAAACGACTGTATGTGCTGTTCCTCTACTAAGACTGTCACCAACTTACAAAGTGAGGCATTTCAAACCTCTGAAGATGCAAATGTGTCAAGTTCAGTCCAAAACAAGGATCATAATTTTTATTTTTCCTGACATACTTACAGATTTAAAGATTTGTGTTTTCATAGTGGACCTTGCCTCCAACAAATTTTATAATCCTGATATCTCGAGAGTGATCAGTTTTTTCTTTTCCTACTTGTCTGTTTTGTCCAGTCCTTACCAAAGAAAGTAGCCTTTGCTTTGCACTCTAAAAGTTGCTCATCAGCTCATCTCATATGCTACTTGAGTTATGTTTGTAACACTGATTGTGCCTTCTTCACACACTCTAACACATACTTTAACACATGATGGGAAAAGCTGTGATCGTCAGCCACGCTACGTTGTTGCCAAGTGCAGGGACCCGACACAATATTTTCTTAGATGTCCTGAAGAAGTCACTACATTTGTCACCAGCGTTGTTTCACTTCACAGGAATAAAGTCGTAAGGCTGGTCTGAGAGGTCGGCGAACAGCAATACGACCGCCAAGTTGGATGGAGTCATACTTGCTTATCTGGCGCTGGCTGTCGAGCACATTCTGTGTAGGAGTGAGGTATTTCCCTATGACTGCAGATTTTTCAGACGTGTCTTAACCATCTCGCCTGTCTTCAAATCATCTGCAGACACAGTTCGCTATATAACTGCTGGAATCTCAGGTTCTCCATTAGAGCAATGCTTCCATCAATCTCTCTCATAATTCCCTGATGCAACAAAAACACACAGGAGCTCCATATTTGACAAAATAATGCAATCCAGGATATGACATTTTGTCTGAATGACTTATTACTTATTAGCCTAAAACATTTTTCTTCATCACAATAACAGTTCTAATAGTTGAATACCATTTGTTAGGATAGTCTCAGCAGAACTGTGAAAAAATGACAATGGATTGTTGGTTTGTGCTCCAATCCACCAAGATTTAACAGCACAACAACATAAACCTCAGCTATATTAAAAAAATTTTTTGGGGGGGGCGATTAGCTTATTTGACAAAATGGCAGAAAATCATTAATATAATGGTGCTGAGTACTCAACTGTACTCGGTTTGGTTTGGTGTTCGATAACCAAAAAGTTCCTGAAAGTTGGTACCTGGTACGACTTTTTTAGTGCCTAATTTCTTGTGGTTCCAAAAAAGGACCCAGCCAGGTACCAGCAGGAACTAAAATGTGATTGGTTGGAATTGTCACTGCATCATTGCATTGTCATTGCATCATCACTGTGCAGCACGCAAATATTTGTAACCACAAGCCAATACAGAATAACAAGTTTCTACTATGTGGGTAAAAGCACTAAATAGATTGGTTCGTTGTACAACACTAGAGTGCAACCTGAAGATTATATTCAAAAAACCTCAGCTGAAAAAAAAAAGTTAGTTCTGACCATTCAGTCAGTGTAACAGCGAATAGAGGCTGTAGCAAGAGCTCACCTCTCCGAAAACGTTGGAGCAAAGTTTTTAACCCGGCTCTAACTTGATGAATTAACAACATATTTGAAGGTAAATATTTGTTTCTCACCTGAAACAATCTTGAAACTTCTTTCTGTGAAACCACAACAGTAGAATTCTGAAGATTACTTCATCAACTCGGTATCGTTTGTAATGAAAACACAACCACAGTGATCCCAGTGGAGGCGAATTGAGTTGAGGTGCTTTGGTTGTATGCAGTGGAAAAGCACTATAAGATTTGTCTCTTAGCCAAACTGAGAAAAATTGTCTTCAGATGGGTTAAAATTGATCATATATAGATACTGTGTCATGTAGCTAGCCATGGATATATCTGGAATTTCTGAGTTTTGGCAAAAGCAGAGATGCTCATTGCTAAGACACTACTTATGTACTTCTCTATGCTGATGACACTCTTCTGTCACTCAAAGTGGCCGTAACTTCATAAACTTTAACCAGGTGAGTACAGTTATTATTAATTTATTTTATGTTTGTTTTTTTTTAAAGTGTGTAATAAGTGTGACACATTTACAGTACATAATAATAACCAGCAGGCATTCATCTGTCAGGCCTCCACACAACAGGAGAATTAGAGCTTGATTACTGGTGGCAGATAGAATAAGTGGGAAATTAAATGAAAAAAAATAAAAAAATTAAGGAAAAGGTGGGGGCGCGCCGGCTCATTGGTAAAGCGTGCTATCACCCTCACCTCACTTATCCTGTGTGAACACGATCGTCTTGTTCGTTTGCATGTCAGAGATGCTGATGGAGAAAGAGATGGCGGTTATGCTCAGTAAAATATTAATTTTGCTTGCAGGCCAGCCAAGTGAAACATCCAGCTACTTGGCAGACATGGAAAAAAAAGAAGAGGTTTGGGTGTGTGTTTCTGTGTGTGTGTGTGTGTGTGTGTGTGTGTCGGGGGGGTGCATCCATTATTGAAGTGCCAGGATGTTATCAATTCATACAAGGTCAGTACGGAAGATTTCAATTTGTGCCTGTGTCAAGACAAAGATTTCACCTTGTTTGGCTCACACTCCCTCTCCTTCCTCTTCTTCTCTGCTTTCTACACTTCCTAATGTGCTCACAACTCTGCGGCTGTGTGTGTGTGTGTGTGTGTGTGTGTGTTACATTGTCTTGGTTTTGTTCTTAACTTGCATTCAGAGTCTTCTGAAGCTCGACGGCACGAGATATGACCTTACCTCCGGCAACTTAAAATTCAGCCCACAAGTCTGTTTCTCCGGCAACACACACACACACACACACACACACACTGAGGGACAGATTTGCCAGTGTTTGCCGTGGGAGAGCTCCTCATTTACATCAATTATGGATAGTCAACTTCCATCCTCGTGGCCCGGCGCTGCATATTTCATGGCGAGGGGGGTATTTTATGAGTTAATGTGTCCAGTTGACATGCCTCTGAAAGCACTGGCCTGTCCCTTACACCGTGTGCAAGGCTGGGGAGAGCACGCAAACACAAATCTTGTGCGTTAGTGTGTGTGTGTGTGTGTGTGCGTTTAAACTTGTGCGTATGTGTGTGTTATCCAGTCAACCTCTTTCCCTCACCACATCATGCATCCTGCAAAAATGTGTCTCGCAACCTTTTCTGCTACAGGAGGAAGGGGGAGGAGGAGGGCAGCGCTGTGCAGTTTTTGGAGGTGAAGCTCGCAATTTTGTTTGTTTGTAAGTTCATGAAAAGACGCACAAAAATGTGGGAAAACTTGTCTAAAAAGTGAAGCCAAAAAAAGTGTAATACTGCTTGTGGCCACTAGATGCTGGCTACAAAAACCTCTGAAAATGACCAATCATGAAATACTCAATTACCGTATTTTCCCAGCGCACCTGTCTATAAGCTGCTATTGAATTTATTCAAACAGTTTCATGTCGTCCACCCTGACGTGACAACGCTAAATGTATCGGCGGCACGCAGCTTGCTAGCTTGTAAAAAGCCAACGAGCTTCGTACCGCCGATACATGAGCCACACCGGTGTTTCAGTTCAAAGCGTCGGAAAAAAGTAGCGGCTTATATTCCGGAAAATATGGTAGTTAAAGTCAACTTTTCTTCTCAGTGATCTGGTTGATATCCAAAAGAGGAACATTTAGGGGTGTGGTTAGTTTGATTGACAGGTCTGGTCACCAATGATTTACAGGTGGTTTGCAGGCTCATTCACCAGTACATTGGACAGTGTCCTGAGGTTCAAAGGTCAGACCCGCCTCCTCACTCCTCCCTTCCTATCCAAATATGGTCACTCCTGGCTTCAAAAAACCAACATGGCGACGTTAAAATATCAAAATGCGAATCCCCAAACCAACAAGTGACGTCACATTAGGTTTTTTATTCACCGTCGATGCCAACATCAAACTTTCCAACCCCTCCTTCTAGAAGGCCTTCAAACAAAGCTGATACCAGCACTCCCTGTGCCTGCTGTCCTCTCCGTCGCTCTCACTCCCTCTCACTTTTTCTTCACCCCCCCACACCACCACCACCATCGCCGCCGCCATCGTCCAACCCACCCACCCAACCAACCATGATCCCCACCGCCGCCGCCCAGCTCCACCACTATTTCTCTCCTCGCCCTCTTGCCAGCCTGTTGGGGAGGTGTTACCAGCAGCTGGTGCCTTTGCATAATGTGCGAGGTGTTTATGTGCGTTTTTTTTTTTTTTTT
>OOFC01024380.1:0-19597 GCA_900323345.1 Pseudochromis fuscus | reverse complement strand
CCGGCGGAGAGGGTCCAGTCGTCCGGGCGCCGGTTCATCCACTGGACAAGCTGCTCGTCGTGCTCGCGCTTGAACAGGTCATGACTCTCATGGAGCCCGTTCATGCTCTCGTGATCCGCCATAAGCTCACGAATTTTCTTAGTGACCTTCAAAGGGAAGGAAAAATGGATTAAGAACATTTTCAGGTCAAAGAGGAAAAGCGACGGCCTGCACACACAGCACAGTCTGGCACACCCACCTCGTCCAGGAAGGGTCTGGGTAGCGAGGTTCTCTTATCCAGAGCCACAGCCACTCTGGAGGCGGTGCAGTAGCGGCGGAACCAGGCCCACTTATGGGTCTCAGCGCAGCAGGGTAAGGTATCGAGCTCGAGATCACAAGCCAGAGCAACTAAGACCTGGATGACATTTTTTAATTAGCCTCAGAGAAAACTGCATTCAATGAGCTATAAAAATATACAATCAACTCAAGGTGTCATCATGTTGGCAGGAGAACAGCTGCGGGCCTACCTTGAAAAACGGACTGTGAAGCAGCTGCTTCCCTCCCCTGACGATGGGGTCCTCGTACTCATACTGCCTCTGCAGAGCCTCTGGGAGCCCCTTCACAAGAGCAGCCAGCGCACTGCCTGTGAAGCTCTGAAAGAAAATAGATTAACCATCAATGGCATCATTGTTAAAAACCTACGACTCTTTTTTCCAAACAGAGGCTTCGATCTCCACGAAACAGCCTGGGTTTTGTTCATTTTTGTCAATGTTAGAGGATAAAAATTACACAGAGCATAATGAAAACAGCTGAATATAGGACAGGAGGTCAAGGAAAGACACCTCTGGCAAATACATGACAGAAAAATGTAAAATTGTACCAAAATAAACCAACAAACACGTCACATGGCCAGCTTATTAAGAGTGGGCCTGTCAGCTACTCAAATTCATGTACCACAGTAAAATCTAATTCATTAATAACCTCAATAGATTTATTCACACTGCAACACTCCTGTTGGTCTGATCCTGCTCATTCATGTTCAAACAGCAGTGTTATATTGCAAAAGCGGGAAAATATACCATGGCCCCAATCCTGCAAATTATGAAGACACACAGAAAAGAAATATTTCCTCTGAGTGACTTGGCAAGTCTCTTATTAAGGTATAATCAAGCTGTGCTGATGCTATAGACTGAACACTGTTGCCCTCTTGTGGTGAAATAGCAAAACCTCGAATTTAATCATTGGTACTTTGGATAACCTCTCACTCTCCAAATAAAAACTGATGGAAACAAAACATTAATTGAAGTCTTTTCAGTCGTTTTCTGTAGCTAATACTCAAAAAAACAAACCAATGCAGGCGAAGATGTAATTCTGACACTGTAGTGATGTAATTCTGTACCACCGTTTCCATGGTAACACGCCAACAACAGTGGCAGCAAGTCCGTATAGCTTCGTATATCTCTGTGTTTGTGAGTAGTGTGTATGGTTTTTTTTTAGAAGATGTGTTTTTTTAAAAACTCCAGGGATGAGCTTCTGAGACTGAACTGAACTTGTTTGCTGGTGCACTTTTCTTCTTCTTATTATTAGCATTTTATTATTATTACTTTTGCTAATTCATTTATGTATGTGTGATTTAACATCTGTATTAATGTATTTGCTGCTGGACATTTGAATTTCTCCTAATGGGGATTGTTAAAGATTTATCTATCCATCTACTCACCATGGATCGAGCTTCGCCTTCGCTGTCGCCCAGCAGCCGGTTGATGTTGATGGACTGACCGTACTCTGTGGTCAGCAGCTTCCGTAGCCTCTGCAGAGCCCACATCCTGTGACCAGCAGCTAAACACAACAAAATAAAGCATAACATTAATATTTCACTGAGAAACAGAAACAAATTTCATATGTATCACTACATTCTGCCTTTATTTGCTAAAGATGAGTCTGAGTGAATCTGGACAATCATACTGTACCTAGCGCACTAAGCTGGGCACAAGCAGCGAGGGAAGCAGCGAGCCGGGGCACGATGCTCCTGTTGGAGGCAAAGTTGAGCCTGAAGTCCAACAGACATGTGACCAAGTCCATGGAGGGACAGGACAAGATACAGCGATCCGACAGCAAGTCTTTGGGACCTGAGGACAAACACAAGAAAGGCTTTGCGTCACAAACCAAGGCAGCCTGTGAATGTGCCAGTGTTACAGTGTAGTTTCCTAGTAACAGGCGTGTGAGAGGTGCAGTATCAGGCCTCACCGGCTGCAGGCATGATGGGGTAGACAGTGAAGCGCCAGCCCCAACCATTAACCGAGCCATCACTGGTAAACTTCCATTTCAGTTCATCTCCTGGGATCCTTAATTCACTGGACCAGTCGGACCACTCCCGACCTGAAACACACACACACACAGCATGAAGCTACTTTAATATCAGACTGACCTGATGTGTCATTAACAACAACCAAGTTTAAGGTCTTCCTCTCATCACCTGATCTAACAGAGACGATCCTATTGGCTCCATCCATGATCGTTAGCGGGTCGTGGCGCCTCTCGGTTGAACACTGTCGGTCAAACTCTATCCTTAGACCCTCGGCACCTACACAACAAAGTACAACATCCTGAGCCTCCAGCATGATCCTGAACATGATCTCACTCTAACTTCTCACTGAGATGTGTGTTGTCTTTACCTGGGATCTTTACAGTGCCGCTGGTAGACGTGTCGTCTGTGTACGGATGGCTGCTTTCTACAACGACCGGCTGTGAGGACAGACGACCGCTCTGCGAGTCCGTGGCAACGTCCTCCAATTCAGTGACACACAACTCCAGCAGCATGTCAGCAACCTGCACACGGCACAAACACAAAGATGTTAAATGTGCACTCACACAGCACTTTTTCACTTTAGCTTAGGCCTGCAAAGCACTTCTCTCACACACACGACACCCGACTCCAAACACACAACCACCTATAAATCCAGAATACAGGACATCACCTGTGGATAAGCTGTGCCCATGCCGGACAGCACAGCAGACAGCACCTCCTTCCCCTTCTCCCCGGACCGACACGACACCGCCAGCTTCAGCAGGTCCACCATCACACGCGTGTCATCAGGCACTAGCAGACTTGTGAACTCGTCCAGGTACTGAGGCTCTGGACCGACCACTTTGCTCTGACTCTCAGAATCCTGAAGATAAACCCAAAGCAAAGGTAAAGGCAGAGTTGGACACATGGCTGAGGTTGATGGATCACATGCTGCACTTAATAGACACACTAACTTCTTTTGTCTTCGTCATGGTCTCGGCGATGATGCTGGCCGCTCCGGGGTCGTCTGTGACGGGGATGAAAGGACGAGAGGAGGCTCCACAGGCGGAGGGAGTCACAGCTGATGAGGGAGTGATGGCGTCTTCTGATGAGGGAACCTGTTCACACAAATACACACATGGCAGATTTACCAAATCACTAACACTGTTATTTTCATAGTGAGCGATACTGAATGTATCACAGCCAGTATTTATTCTCAACAGCTGGAATATTAAATGATGATTTCTATACACAATGCAAATAAATGTACTCAAGTGTAAAATGCAGGGAAATTGGACCTTGACCATGAAATTAAATGAGGAAGATCAGTCATTATAACAATTTAAACCCCCAAATACCTGCATTTTAATATTGTTTTTTCTACTGTAGCCATGTATCAATGTTCATAATCATATTAACTGTCAGTTGCAGAGCCCGCCGTTCTCACAATGAATTCATAACACCTCCACATGGACATGACACACAAATATTTACAGTCTAAGGAAATCTGAATCACTTTGTCGAACCAGTTGCTCTTTGTTTTTGTTTTTTTTAAATCAAAGTACCTTCTCAGAGCTGTGGACAAATTAAAATGGAAAAAAATAAATGATAATAAGTTTAACACCCAAAAGTAAAAATGAAGAGAGTTGTTGCAGAAACTTATTTAAAGTTGTAATAATTATGATTTAGGCCCGTGGAGAGCTGCTGGTGCTTCCAACACTGGACCCAAAGCAGTTTGCTGATGGTTGCATCTACACACCTGGTCATCATGGATAAAAATGCACACCCCATGGTTACTTGTTTCACCATAAATCAGCACAAAATACAGTTGAGGTAGCACTTTAATAACACAAAACAAACTGGCTTGGGAACACCTTCAGCGACATTTATTAAAGAGACAAGTTAAAGGCTAATGCTGTGAAGTCTAATTTTAGAGTATGTGGTGTTCCTGACCTCGGTCTTCTTGTCTTGCCAGGGATTAGGGCTGACCCGCTCCTCAGCTTCAGGTGGGACAGGAGGACCTTCTTCATCACTCACGCAGGATGAGGAGGAGGAGTCTGACGGTGGAACAGGTGAGCTTGAAGGACACTCTGCCGGCAGAATCATGCTGGCTGGCATGAGAGCGCCGACCACTGCGTCTCTGGGGAAACATGCAACACATCCTGTCAACAGTGATACCGACTAATGACAGTTAGTGGTGTCAGGGAGCAGATCAAATCACAGAGAGGGCAAACACAACTTTATCTCCTGCTGCACATCTCCACTGGTTAGAAGTTCATCTACAGTTTCAGTTCAAATGATCCAATCTCAAATACATGACCTCTAATAGGAAAGACTTTATTGTCAGGAGCTCCACTGACTCCATGTGAGCCGTCGTAACGAATGAGATATTTCCCATCCTGCAGACACGTACCTCGCATACATGATTTGGAGAGCTGACAGTACGTGAGACAGAGCCTGCTGTTTGGCCAGGTTGCCGTCCAGACTGAGGAGGATCTTGGCGAGCGAGGGTCGATTGGGCTTCACGCTGCTCTGCCCACTCATCTTGTTGCTTGCGGCGGATGAGTCACTGTCTGACTGGACACCTGCAGAGTACAACACCAAACCGATGAGACACACTGTCACTGGTGTAAAGCCACATAAAACAACTTAAGCTTCCAGTTGTGGGCAGGGAGGTTATACCACCTGCTGGACACCTGCTCATGGCGACATCATGGCTGCCACCTACAGGCAGATTTGATGCACCTACCACACAATGTCCCCAGTTCAAGTCCATAACAGGTCCTACCACAGCCTCTCAACCTGTATTTCCTGTCCTCCTCTCTACTGTCAGCTAGGAAATAAAAGGTTAAAAAGGCCAAAATATATATTTAATACCTAAAATTAATAAAGAAATTGAACATTTTTAAAAATGCTCCTATTGCTGAAATAACATCTTTAATATCTCCAGTGGTAATTGACATTGGGAAAATAAAAAAATAAAAAAATATCACAATAAAAGTAGTAAGCATAAAAAATAGAACATAAATAATAAGTCAGCTCGATTTCTTTGTATTTTTCTGACAGTCAGGGGTCAACAGAGGAGATGCAATCATGCGCACTGTGCCTAATACAACATACTGATAATAAAGTATACCACACTATTACTGTTTAAATCAAATACTAATAAAAAAGCAAAAACAACTCTATTCAGACTTAAATTTATTGCTTAAACTTAAACTAAACTAAGATTTTGCACATTCATTTAGAAATATGTCCCTGGCCTTAATACATTTTCCTTAACAGTGACACTAGTGAATGCTCAGATAATATCTGAACGGCTCCCCCTTGTGGACAATTTCCTAAACATACATGAGGAAAGAGGAGGATTACCTAAGTATGATGCTCCAAGGGAGTCCCTGGCTGTCTGGAAAAGGACTGGCTCATGAACTGAGGGTGTGGTCACATCCACAGTGGTCCAGGCCACGCTGTGGGAGGAGCCACACGCCACTCGAGTGATCTTCTGTCCCTCCAGACCCTGAACCAAGGTGGGCTTCCTGTTCACTGTGGTGGTGCCGTTCCCCTGCTGCCCGTGGTCATTGTCGCCCCACGCGTACACCTGAGAGACAAATATGAAGCCTTGATCGGATTTCAGTTTGGTCTGAACAGGAACTTTGGGATTGTGGAAAGATGCCAAAGAAAAAAACGTGAAGGCATCGCTCCAAGCTCTTACGCTTAACAACCTCTTAAAATATTGAGTAGCTGTCTCTCATCATTGGAAGTGATGTGCTAACATTATTGAATTTGCTCTGAGGTAAAGTAGAATACAAGGTGAAATAAGCTGTGCAACAGCAAAGGTCAGAGGGGCCTGGGATGCAGAGCGAGAGTCGATAAATCAACTGTGGCTACAGGAGAAGAAACTCGTACGACTGGAGCTGTGCCATGGCAGCGAGTGAGCAGAGTGTCTGAATGTTGTGCCCTGTTTGTGGGGGTCAGTACAAACCTGTCCTGTGTCTGTGACAGCCAGACAGTGCAGCGCTCCAACAGCAACATGGACGATCTTCTTCCCTCTCAGTCCCTCCACCATCTGGGGCTTCCTCACGTGGACATCGGTGCCGTGGCCCAGTCGGAAATAGTCGCCCTTGCCCCTGGTTGTAGATACAAACAGTTAACAGCTGTAGGAAAGCCAAAGGACTGACGATGGACGATCACATAACTGAACACTTCATCCATCTTACCAGGTCCACACCACTCCAGACTTAGTCAGAGCCAGAGAGAACTGTGCCCCACATTCAATCTGGCAGACTCCCTGCCCATTGAGCCTTTCTATGTTCTGGGGTATGTTGCAGCCCTCGCTGCCTCCGCGACCCAGCTTCCCAAAATCCCCATCACCCCAGGAGAACACCAAGCCTGGCAAAAAAACAAATACAACCAAACATCACCAATAAGAAACTGAAACACAATCGTCGTGTATGTTGAAAGAAAACTTCTCTCTGAAGCAGTTTTATGGAGGAGAAGGTCAGTGATGTTTGAACTGTTTCACCAAAATACACAATCATCAACACACGAGGAAACCTTTATGTGTATTAACCGAATTACCTTCATCAGTGAGGGCTAGAGTTTGAGCGTCCCTGCTGCCACAAGCCACCTGGATAACACGGTGTCCCAGAAGCACTTTCACCTGAAGACGATCAAATCACAACTCACGTAATGTTTATTTACAGTAAACCTGTGGACTTATAGAGCAGTAGGATTCTGGTAAGGAGTGAAATTACTCCTGGCCTGTCACCATTCGAGCAAAGACAGAAGACAAGGACGTACCAGTTTGGGCCTCAGCTGAGTAGTGTTGTCCCCGTGTCCGAGGCGGCCATATTCCCCCAAACCCCAGCTGTACAGCTCCCCGCTGGAGGTGATGGCGGCGCTGTGGGAGCTGCCACAGGCGATGTCACGGATACGCTTGGTCTTCAGTGCCTCAATCAGCCGGGGCTTGTCACAGTTCCTAAGCATCAGTATTTAATTAGAAACAGCCGTTCAACCCACTGACTGAGAAACATTCAGGACAATGACCAAACTACAGATGTAACCAGGCGTGTACAGGATCTGTGGAGAACAACATACATTCTGCTGAAGTGTCCCAGTTTGCCGTCGTCTCCTTCGCCCCAGGAAAAAACCTTCCCATCCACAGTGAGCGCCATGGCGTGGCGTCCACCAGAATGCACAGCCACCTTCTTCACCACGTAGTTACTGAGCGCAGTGATCTGACGGGGGATCGGGATGGTCCCACTGGAGAGGCCCAGACCCAACCTGCCGTTAGTGGCCTCTCCACATGCGTAAATCTTCCCCTCCACGGTCACTGCAACAACAACAACAACAACACCACATCAGTTACATCCTGCAAATACAAACAACATGAACACAGACATGATTTCTTCACTCACCTGCAAAGAGGCTTTTGGAGCCACCGGCCACTTGCACCACGTTGAGTGCAGACAGGGTTTCAGAGAAGGACGGCACCTTGATCTG
Organism: Pseudochromis fuscus; assembly: GCA_900323345.1. Classification (NCBI taxonomy): domain Eukaryota; kingdom Metazoa; phylum Chordata; class Actinopteri; family Pseudochromidae; genus Pseudochromis; species Pseudochromis fuscus. The sequence continues at coordinate 11,829 of OOFC01024380.1, read as the reverse complement.
TGAAGAACACAAACAAAAGCGATTAGAGAGCGCGGCAGCGTGTGAGCCCCGAGCCGAGCCTCACCCCGAGGATGTGTCTGCTCCCTGCTGCCGCTCATTCTCTACACCGCAGGTTACGTCCTTAAATGCACTTCTCATACAGTCAACAGAAAATGTTTCTTTTTCTAACTTCATTCAGAAGTCACTGTGTCAGCAGAGAGCCAGAGGTTACGTTAAATAACCCGACGTTAGGTTGAGCAAGACAAGACAGAGCAGAGGCCTGTACTGGACATTTGATGCTGGGGTAATTATTCATCTAAGCACTGTACAGGTAAATAATAAATATAAACTATAAATATAATTTCATAATTTAAACTACAAAACAAGCAGGTGAAATAGTACATTTTGTAAATCATGGTAAAAGATCTAAATACTCTGTGTCTAAACCAGAATAACTGGAAATTATTAAAAAGGAAACAGGCCAAATAGCTTGATTTAAAATTATAATGCACAGCAAACAAAGGTGCTTTTAATATTTAAGTTGGGTCGAGCAGATTATACAAAAAATGGTTTTTGAAAATAAGAAATAACAGGTTTCTCAAAATAGAAAATTGACTGATCCACATCAATCCTGGAAAGCACTCGATGTGTAAGAACAACTTTCATGGTGCGTAGATTGGATTGTAGATCATTGGCTAAAGTTTCCTCACCCACACTCCTCATACTGAGAAGTTTTTAATTGGGAACAAATCCACAAAAGCCCACGAGCCTCCAACTGAAATCTTTGTGTAATTATATAGAAAACTGCACCTTCGAGCCTTTGAGTCCTCCCAGCTGGTCCTTGTCGTTCAGGCCCCAAACAAACACTTTGGTCCTGATGGTGGCTGCAGACTCTAATCCTGACGACTTCTTCCGAGCGAGACTGAGAGGAAAACAGAAACACACAGTTCACTGTCTGGGTATGAATTCACATTTTGATTTTTATCTTGATTATTTGAAAATCAATCGTGTTGTAACCACAGTTAAGTCACATTATGGAAGTAAAACATATTTATCTTTCATGAGGACACTAAGAAGTGAACCTGTTGTACACTGTAATCTGTTGTACAAATGCTCCACACCAGGAGTTTACCAATTGAACACTGGACCTTCCAGCTATTAAATATTTATTAATTGGACCGTCTCACCTTCCAGCTGCAGTTTTCTCATCATCCTCCTCTTCATTGTCGGACGCTAGGAAAGGGACTGTGGCCAGGTCTTCATCCTCTGCTCTGATGCGTCCCACGATGCCCAGTCCGTGAATCTTGCAGTCTATACCAGAGCTGCGACACTGCTTGATCGCAATCTCAATGTATCTGTGATACTGGAGGAGGAAGACATGACTGAAGTCAGTACAACACTAATAAAACAAAGATTAGAGGCTGAAGTCAATTACAAAACAGACCAACCTCAGTGCAGTCACTGAGGAGGAGGACAGTGGTGTCTGTGGGATTGATGTTAATTGTCTTCAGCTCAATTAAGTTGTTCAAAGAGCTTCCACCTGTATAAAAAGAAATGAAACAAATAAATAAAAAGGATGTCAAAAGCAAATATTGTATTGAAAAGGTAAATGAAAAACTAAAAGAATACTGTTTAATGGCAAAAATACATAACTTCTGTTCAAGCTAAGGACCAATAAAAGAGCAACTTCATGGAAAAACCACTGAAAAGATCTTGGTGATTTATTTATTTAGAGATCGGGTATCATCCAAGGAAACAATGATCAGTTTTTTCAAAGATCAGAGGATGGGATCCAAAAAATATCCTGAAATCCCAGAAACTTCCGATCTGTGATAATGGGTAAAAGTTTTAACAAGATACTGCTGCTATTTCACCACAAGAGGGCAACAATGTTCAGTTTATAGCATCAGTGCAGCTGGATTATGTCCTGGTGGATTACTCTCTGAGTGCTTTTTAATAAATGATCTTTCCATTTTTTATCTACTCTGTCTAAAACTTTAATTTGATCTCCACCAGATTTTCTCAGGTTTCACTCCTACATGAGTGTGCAGATCTTTAACAAAATCTATTTACCCTTTAAAACCTAAGCCAAGATTTACACCTGGACTTTTTATGCTTATTTTAATTTCAAATTGAACATGCAAAATCTAACATTCATGTATAATTGCAGTGTTTTTGTTCACGAAAACTCTAAAATCAAAATCCATTTGTGTTTTTCATCACTGTTATTACTCTTATAGCATGCAGTGAATTGTTAGGGGGCTAATTTGCAGGCTTCTGGGACCATAATAACCATAATGACACCATATTGGCTGTAAAGTCTCAGCTCTCAGAATCTATTGGAATTTTGCCAATTGCACAAACCATAATGTAATTACGGTAATCCAAAGTTGCTTGTGCAAACATGTTGCCGGCAACATATTCGGTCTTAAAGGGTGAAAGAAGAACAAAGTTAAGAATTTTTTAAATATTTATAAACACCAGGAGACGGGGATTTTCTGGGAGCTGTTCATATGATTTTCAGTAACAGATACCAAAACAAACCGATGCACGTCAAACATACCCTCAAAGGCAGAGCTAATTAGTATATTCTTAAAAGTCAAACAAACTGAAGGTAAGTCACCTGACACCACCACCAGTGAGGGCATGTAGCTGCTGTCCGCCGGGTCCACAATCATCTTCAGCCTGTGCACGAGAACGTCTGGGAAAAGCTCGAGACGAATCCAGTGCTGCAAAGCAAACAGTGGCAGCGGCTGTCAGGTGATGCATTACACTTTAATACAGCAAACTAAATAGACTGTCATCCAGCCTATTACAGCGTGCAATTCAATCTCCTACCTTTCCCTGGGACCCGGAGGACTGCCAACACTGATCACTGCAGTCGATGAGGCGTGATGCCTGGTTAACCGAGGACGACACATTGAGGCTCTTGACAGCACGAGACCAATCGTCGATCAGCATCCCGCGCTGGCTGCTGTGGTGCTTCTTGAGCTGTTTTCCTGAACGGCCGCAAAAAGCCGGGGACTGGCCTAAATGTGCAGAAGGTAAAAAAAAAAACAGGTGAGCGTACAGGCAGGCAGTCGCACATAAACACCACAGACACCATCTCAGTGACCGTGAGACTGACCAGGCTCGTTGATTCGGCCAAAGGAATGCCGGGTGTTGTGTTTGCGCGTCTTGAAGCAGTTTTCACAGAAGTCGAAGTCGTCACAGTTTCTGCATTTGAATCTGGGGCCATTAATAGGGAACATCTGACAGCCATCACACCTGTGGACAGCACAGGGCTACATGTAAACAACCTATCAGGATACAAAGTTATTTGGAAAGATAGAGAATAGTTAACGCTTTAATTCTGAGCATGTCGTCAGCAAGAGGTCTTCACATGGATCTTTGCATTACCGTAATTAAACCATGGTTTGTGCAATCAGAAAAAATTCCCAAGAGCAGAGATGCACTTCTTAATATGGTGTCATTACGGTAATTTCACTAGCATGTCTCTCAGAAGGCAGCAAAACAGCTGATTTACTATATATGTGTTGTAAGAGTGTAATAACAGATGATGAAACAAGAATAGCAGAAAAACACAAAAACTGATTTAATTTTAGAGTTTCAGTGAACAAAAATGTTAGATTTTGCAATTTGAAATCAAAATAAGCATAAAAAGTCCAGGTGGAAATTTGGAGGCTCAGGTGGTAAAGGGTTAATAATGACTGGGGCAATAATCCATATGAACAAATGAGGGCCAGACCCCAAATACAGGTCAGGGAAAAACAGGGGTAAATATAGCAGACATAGTGTCCCTACAAATATTTCACAATAAAAGTCTGGTTAAGGGTTTTGTGTCCCCTTTGCTCCTGATCCCACTTGAAGCATCAAAATGAGGTTTAAACTTATCAAACAGAGGAAATTGGAAACAAAGTCCTGCCTCTACTACAAGCCAGCCTCCGATAGAGACCTGTTACCTTCTGCAGTTCATGTAAATAAAAGGCCCTGGTCACTATCTGAGGATTTCTGGTATCTTTACCTCACTCCAGGATGAACACTTGGCACCAGCTCCATCTCAGACAACAAACCGGTCCAGTGGGACTGCTGTGGAAAGTCTACAATCACGTCCTTTCCATTGGCACTGAAAGCTACAAACAAACCATTTACAGTAAACAGAGGATTCAGGTTGCACCAACAGAAGGAAATGTTCATGTCATCAATGGAAAACAAGAAACATGGAGAAGGTGTTAACGATACTGGGCTTACCTTTCACGACCCCGACGCTCCTGTGAGTGACCGAGCCCCATTTGTACTTTGGTGTTGTGACTGTGGGTTTGACCCTCACTTTGTCACCAATCTTTATATGTGAAGGAGAACTTTGTGGTGGGAATCCTGGAAAAGCAACACCAGAGATTGAAGAGGAATCACATCGCCAGTTTTCCCAGAACCGATCATTTCCTGTTATCACTGTCACAATCATTAAGCAATAACTCACCAAGCAGCTCGATGTGGATGTAGCGAACCCAGTACGTCCCTCCTTTCTGCTGCCAGTCACACTGCACGTTCAAATCATGAAGCCCGTCTCTGTCCAGCTTAATCACTTTCCCGACATCTCCATCATACACTTCCTCGTACGTTCTGCAGCACTTCACCATCATCCCCACCTGCAGGTAAGACAACCATCCAACAGGCTTATTTCTCATTTCTGTTGAGATTGTTTTAGAAGAAAAAAAAATGTAAATGCTGGTGGTCTTACCTGAATGTTCTCTCTCACATAAACAGCGTAATCATCGTTGCTTTGGAAATCTGATCTCTTCTTAAATGTTTGGCTTTCAGTCACCACTGCACCTGGAGGCTAATGCAGCAGACAGACGATATAAAAACTATTAATAAATCTTATCATGAGGAGAACTTCACAGGCTCAGGGACAAATGTTTCACTGTTATTTTGTGGCAGGTATAGAAGAGAAAGTAAAGCACCACAGAGAACGTCGGCTCCGACTCCTCCAGCTCCTCCAGCACCTCCTCATCAGAGTATTCATCAGACACAGTGTCGGCGTCCGACAGCTCAGTGACGTGAATGTCTGGATGGTCCAGCAGCCAGCTCACCAGAGCCTCAACACCTGAAGTACACGTTCAATTACTCTCCACAGGCACATTTCAAAACAATATACAATGAAGTACTATGGCACAAACAACCTCAGTAGTATGATGATATACCTGGGACACCTGAGGCACTGCCTGTAGTTCCCGACAGCGACTTCAATGCAAACTCGATGTTTTTCCGTGGAAAGCCCATCTCCATGAGCTGGAGGACTATGGGTAATGGAGGGACAGGGGAGGTCTTCTGTTTCTTCTGTTTGGGTGGTCTGACATGCTGTATGGTGACAGGTGTGGTGGCCTCACTGGAGCTGCTCTCCTCAAACAGCGGAGACGATGGGTGAGCGGATTCCACCGCCAGGTACTGGCACACCGCCAGAGCTGCCGCCTACATGTGCACATAATGCCGAGGTCAAAACAAATACACCTGCTTTGATGGAAGCACCACAACCGCTGGCACCAACGCAACAGCAGCTTCCTGAAGTGATGTCTGCTGACGTACCTCCATCTCCTGCCGGTCAAAAATAGCTTTGATGGGGGAGGGCTGTGTGGCAGCAGAGAGCAGCTGCTGCAGGAGGATCAATGGAGGCAGGGGACCCTCAGGAGACAAGTCTCCCACATCAGGAGATGACACCACTGGATCCTCTGTGAACAAAAGGAAGTGCAGTTGAGGAGTAAAGCCACAGACCGTAAAGGAGATGAACAGGAGCTGTGTAAATCTGTGCTCGATTGCTCTCTCTCATTTTCAGTTTCTAGTGGCACAAATCTCAGCCCATAATTTCCCTACAAGAGGGCAGCATTGTTCAGTCATCTTCTGTCCCCGCTTCATCCAGACTGGGTTCTGAGGGTCTGCTGGAGCCTATCCCAACTGGCAACAGGCAAGAGGTGTGGTCCACCCTGGACTGCAGGGCTAACACATAAAGACAGACAACCATCCACACTCCCACACAGAACTAATCTAAGTGTGTTAGAAAACCCACACATGTACAGGGAGAACATGCAGAAAGGTCTGAGCCAGGATTTGAACCCAGAACCTTCTTGCTGTGAGGCAACAGTGCTAACCACTGCACCACTGTAACACCTGGGCATCAGTGTTTCATGTGTATAAAATCAGTAAACCTGGATCACACCTTGGCAGAGGTACGTGCTAAAAATGCTTTATTTGATCTTCTGATTGATTGTAGTCATTATCATCCTCTGGAGACAATTTCTGAGATTTCTGATCCATCATCTGATCTTTATTTGTTCCTTGGGTAAAACCAAAGCTCACCATACAATCATCAAGACAAGAGGATGAGATCCTGTGTGGAAAAAATTAGAAATATCCCCATCTGTCACAATATACAAATGTTTTTAACTAGTGCAGTGTTGCCATTTCACCACAACAGGGCAACAATGTTCAGCCTATATCATCAGTACAGCTGGATTATGCCTAAATGCAGCATTGTGCTTTCTGACAGTGCTGTGTTTAATGAGATCCTGTAAAAGAATTGTAAATGTAAGAATTTACACCAACTGTAAACACACATGGCCGAACATCCACACCGACCTACACAGTAAGTTCCTTCTATAAAAACCAGATGTCAGAAAGTTACAGACACAATTTCCATTCAGTAAAACTTTATGTACAAAAAAGATCTAACTCATGAACTCATGCAGTGAACTGGACAACACAGCACAGGTCCCAAGACTCTTAACGTAGTCCTTAACTGGCTGAGGTCTTACCACTGGGGTTGGGTCCTATGTCCACAACAGCTGGCTGGGAGAGGATCTGCCTGAGTTTGTCCTGATGGGAGAGCAGGGCCCGCGCTGCCTTTAGAATATACAGCCTGAGCTGCTGGCACCGCAGCAAGTGGATGTCCACCTGGTCAGCTGGGGACACAACAGGGGTGATTAGGTCCACTGGACTCTGAGCACTAAATCAAAGCATCCCCTAAATGTTCAAACTTTCAGACAATCTAAATAAAGCCAATGATTTTAGAAATATTTTTTGCATCATGCTTATGAGTGATATGTGAGATAATACAGTCTGTAAGATGTGCTGTGCTCTGCACCTGTCAGCCCTCGACTGAGAGACTTCTTCATACGTTGTTTCTCCAGTTTGCTTCCAGCCAGGCTGACCAGCTGAGCCCAAACTGCCAACATGGGCTCAGTGAAGGGCAGGTTCTGCACACTGAAGGATACCGCAGGCAGCTGAGGAAAATAATCAGCAAATAAAGTCTGTCAGTTCATGAGGTCGAGCCAGTTTGTAATCTGAACGCACACATCTAAACTCTCCCTGACCGGTTTGAGATGGCTGAGCAGGCAAACCCGACAGGTCCTCATCTCATGAAACTGGACAGTGATGCGTCCTTTTGGTGTGATGCGTGTGACCGTTCCCTCTCCGTACTCTTCATGAATGACCTGTCCACCCAGCCTGAGGCGTCCATCGATCCCACCAATCACTGCCAGCACTGCCATCAGACTGCCAACTCTGGGACCCTCCGAGTCAGGAAAATACTCCTCCAAGAAACACTGGAAAAAATAACACGAGGGACATTTTAGATAATCAGTGATTTTATCAATGAAGTCACAATGAGAGCAGTGTTGTGAGTTTTTTAGCAGCACAGTAAACACTGCAATAAATCTTACCGCTTCAGACTGGCAGCCTGCCATAACGTCGCCAATGGAGCTCAGCTGAGTGTTGATGTAATCATTGATCAGACTGTTCCACTGGCCAAGAGAGTGCAGGGTACGGAGGACAGCCACGATCTCCTCTGCCAGGGTGCTGCTGTGAGTGGCTGTAAGAGACGCCTGTGGGCGGGACTTCCTCCTTCGCAGGGAACCTTCTGTGGGGAGACAGAACAATTTAACACTACATACTACAATAAAAACAGGAGGCAAGTCATTTAAAGGCAGATCCGTGGCAGCACCTCTGAGAAGCGGCAGGTCTGATGAGCAGGTGCTCAGCAGACTTCCCAGGAAGCCGAACAACTTCTCCACCAGGAACTTCATGTCTTGAGAGCGCTCCGTCTTGTCCCATGAAGGCAGGACTGCCTGCAGGAGACGCAGCGCCAGGATCTGGAAACATACAGGATGACACCATGACAGAGATACCGTAAAAACAATTTCATCCTGTTTTCTACACTGCATAAATGTAAACTGGTACTCAGATGGTATCTACCGTATTTTCCAGACTATTGAGCGCACCTGTCTATAAGCCGCTATTGAATTTATTCGAACAGTTTCATGTGGTCCACTCAGCGGCACGGAGCTTGCTAGCTTGTAAAAAGCCAACAAGCTTTGTGCCGCCGATACATGAGAAACACCGGTGTTTAAGTTCAAAGCGTCGGAAAAAAGTAGCAGCTTATAGTCTGGAAAATACGGTATTTAACTTTTGAGAGGACTACAAAGGTTAAAACAAACTATGGAGAAACATTAGAGAGAAAATAACCTTTTGTGACATAAACTTTAGTTCCTAAATTGTGTCATATGGCCTCTCGTGTGAATCCTGACTGGATTTCACAAACTGAAGAGACTGATATTTAGCATCTTGTATACAGCTGAAAAATGTATCTAATTTGAAAATAGGCCCTATCACTGTCGCCCACCTGTCTCTGTAGAGTTATGGCATTAAAGGACTGGTGTCCCTCAACAATTCGGATGAGCAGACCGATCCATGCAGAGGTGCTGAGGGTGCTGCACATCTGCGGCATGAGAGCAATACTGCGTATGAAGCCTAGGGTGCACCAGCTCCTGTGCTGCTCCCGAGACACCAACCTGTGGGAGTGACAGCCTGGGGGAAACAAAGGGTTCAGTTAAAATAAAATGCTATCTGATAAGAGGACTTGCAAAAGAGTTCTTTATCAAGATGGCGGCTCAGTTACCTGACTTGTCATTAGCTCCACTTTCCACAAGCATCCTCAGCAGCCCACACAGGGTCCGTGTAGCGTCTGTTTGCAGCACCTCTGCGTAGATCCCAGCTGACAGGGACAGCGTCTTCAGCAGGTTGACGGTGCTGGTTAGCATCATAGCGGTCGGGTGGCTGCTCTTCTCCATCAGCTCACCTTCTGTTAAAAAGAAGAGATCATAAAGGTCAAGGTTCAAACCTGATATTTTCCTTGCAGTATGATGATGTCTATTGAGGCTGCATTATGAACTGACCTGTGTCATCCTCAGTGTCCGAGTCCTCGGTGGGGGGCTGGGCAGCTGGAGGTGGCTCTGCAAGTTTCAGGTCATACTTGCCCTCTTTGCCCATTCTGTAAGAGTTGGTGCTGCTTGTATCCCACTGAACTCTGATCCAACCGTCCTCACCCAGCTCCCCGATGACCCTGCCGAGACCTGGTGCTGGACCGTCCTGAAGCACAAAATCAAATACTAAGCATGAAGTGATTGGTGACTACAAAGCGGTCCATCAAGTACAATCCAAGTTGGATTCAGGTACCTGATCTCCCCATTTCCAGTCGACTCCTCTCATGACCCGGGTACCTATCTTCATCATGGCAGCCAGCTCTGGGCCGGAGGCAGGTAGAGGAGCAGGAGTTGCCTCCTTCCTGGACTCCTCCAGAACTGTGGCTGAGCCTCCATGTGCACATATACTCAGGTCCTCCTCGCTGCTGTCTGTGCTGGGTCCTGGAAGCAATAATCATATAAAAGAGACATCAAACACCATCCATAAATGATGCAGATGCAGTTTTGCTTCTGTTCTGAGGAGCCTGTATGTTAATGACTGGACTGTACTCACCTATGAGCCTGAGTATACTCTGTGTGAGGGCCAGTATGCCAGAATTCAGCAAGAGGCTGAGGCTGTTTGAGCCATGTTTCAGGGACAGCATGTGTACCATGGCCAGCAGGAAGCGAGCCTGTGGAATGGTGCCAAGGCTTGGTCCCGCTGGGTTCTCATTGGTGATGGTCTGCAAGGGAACAGGCTGCACACCTGGTGACAGGAACAGGTGGGTCGTAGGTTAGTTTGGGTACAACAGGTCTAAAAAAAAAAAGATATTACACACCAGCACCAGTTCAGCTAGTGGAGATAAAGCACCCATATAACCACCACCACTCACCCAGCTCTTTGAAGCGGGCGCTGGCCTCGAGCAGGATGTTGCGAATGTTGTGGATGGCCCAGGAGTACAACTTCCCAAAGGTCACCTCCAAAAGCATGCGGTTGAAGGGAGGGATCAGATCGACATCCTTCAGGCAGTCAGACAAGGGCTCTCTGAGAAGGAGAGTTGATACATGAGAAGGTTTATTACATTAGGGTAGCACAGTAACTAAAAACAGATTCTATTATTACCTCCACCAGGGAGGTCTGTGTTTGCTTGTGTTGATTTGTTTGTTAACAACATCACAAAAAAACTACAGAACAGATCTCAATCATTTCTCTTCTTTTTTGGGGGGAGCAAAAGGGTATCACCCAACAAACAAATTACAGATCAGAAGATGGGATCTTGACTCTTAAGATGTTGCAATTCTACCACAAGAGAGCAGCAGTGTTCAGGCTATAGCATCAATACAGATGAATTATGTCTTGGTGGAGTGTGATTTGACCACTTTCTAGACATTAGTACATTTGTTTGCTTTTATGGACAAACAAGAACTGCTCTCATGATGTCCTCTGTAATAATCATAATGCACATTTAAAGCTGGTGACCTACCCAATGTTGGTCCCTTCTGGTATGACCCTTTGCCAGCCGCAGAGCATTGCATACTGCACAGATGGCAGCAGGAAGCTTTTGGAGGCCAACTTCAGCATGGTGTCAATGCCCTCCAGCCTCACCTCTGCTCTCTCCAGCTGGGATCAAACACAGATACCATACATTAGGATTTTTCAACTCAATTATACACGTGATGTTACATTATATATCATTGCATCCCCTCCCACCTGCTTTAGAAGACACTTCCTCATTTTCTCCACATCCAGTGGTTCCTCTTTTAGTGCAAACTCCACGATGGTGGCCATAAGGCTGGACTGAGAAAAGGCACCCTGGACGCTGTGTTTCAGCCACCGATACTTTTGGACACTGGCCACAGTGTTTAGAAGCGGCTGCCACTTGTCTTGCTGCAGAGTAATGAAATACAGGAGGTAAATGTAAGGTACAGAAATTAATCTATAAAATCAGAACATGCTCTAATCAAAGCATTCATTGCTATATATTCTAGCAGTGATTAAAGTTGATGTTTTGAGATGTTACATGAAAAAGAGGCTTCCTGGAACAGTCTTTATGTTCTTGTGCATTTTTGTTTTAATCATATGTCCAATCAAGCCCTGTTACCGTATTTTCCGCACTATAAGCTCCACCTAAAAGCCTTTCATTTTCTCAAAAACCGACAGTGCACCTTATAATCTGATGCACCTTATATATGGATCAACATTGGTTAATTATGGCTGCCGTAGTCAGGGGGTGTATATTGTGATTGCACTAACGTTTGATTTACCGTAGCGGTATCAGACTGTTTCTTTTACGTGTTTACTGAATCAGGGAAAAGTTCCCTCCATGTTTGTGATGCACTAACTAGGTGATAAAAAGTTGCACTACCTGTTGTACCTTGCTGTTGGTAAAAGATAAAACTACGTCACTGATGTTACCTCGGAGAAAAAAATAAAACAGCTGTTCATGTAGCTTTGAACTGTGACAAATGGAGTTGGAAATACATTGTTTTCAATGAAGGCGGCGCAAATACCGGTAAGAGCTACTGGTACGTACGGTACCGTATTGTGAATGTACTAGCTTGTTTTGGAGTGAACGGAGTTGTCAGAACGTTGGTTTGTTTTCTATGAATCAAGTTT
>OOFC01024379.1:0-11332 GCA_900323345.1 Pseudochromis fuscus | reverse complement strand
GGTCCAAACCAACGCACTTTTCACTGGAGGTTATTATTGAATCTTTCACATCATTTTCTGTATTTATACATGAATCTGTCACGGATTTGTTGGGAAGCAGGACCCAGAGATGCAGATCTTCCAAAAAACAAAAGGTCTTTAATAAAAAGAGAAACCAAAAGCGCTGCACAGAAACCCGGCAGGGAAAAATACAAACATGAACTAAATCCCAAAAAACACAGGAAAACTAGAAAAACTCAAAACTACAAGAAAACCGAGAACAAAACCCAAAAACAACAAGAGGTGATAAGACGCTAGGAAACACAGGAGAAACACGAACCACAGGAAACATTGACGCTAAACACTGACGACGAACTGGCAACAAGACAAAGAGACACAGGAGGTTAAATACACTGGGGTAACGAGGGTAAATGGAGCACAGGTGGAGAGGACAATCAGGGAGGGCTGTGCAGACAAGACAATTAACACAGGTGTGACAACAGGAAGACTGAACACAAGAGACAGGACTCAAAATAAAACAGGAAACAGAAACACTGAACACATGTAGAAAATGAAACACGTGAAACACAGAACCAACACAGGAAAATAACTCACAACTAAATACAGGAACTCAGGGGGGAAACAGACTAAACACACAGAGCAGAAACACATATAATCACAAGAAAATAATAAAACACAGACTAAACACAAGAAACAGAAACTAGAAATACATATCATGACATAATCCTTTAATCTACAAAGCATCAGAAATACTGAACAGGAAAACACAGAGAGCACAAACCTCCACCAAGGCATAGTCCAGCTGTGCTGATGCTATAGACAGAACACTGTTTCCCTCTAGTGGTGAAATAGTAAAAATAATCTTAGTAGTTTTACTGCTTCCTCCTTCGTCTTTCTCTTACAGCTGGTGGTATTTTACTGCCCTCTACTGGTTCTCTGTTGTTTTTTTTTTTTAAATATTCACTGATTAAAGGAGGTCGGGATTTTCTGGTAATTTGGGCTTTGAGACCTGGATATTTGTTGTTCTATAATGTTGCAAACAAACAAATTCAGGTCAACTTACAATCACTGTCAGAATACAGACGTTTACTGATAGTGAGAGGTCCGAGGTAGCTTCCTGTTACAGCTCGCTGATGACCCATAGGTGGGTGTATAGTAGCACAACAAAGGGCACGATATCTGAATAAAACAGGCTACATGATTCCTATTCTCACTCAGTTTACCATCACCTTGGTCTTATTATTTTAATATTTGTATGATGTTACTTTAAGTAGGATTTTAAAGGAGTTTTACTTGTAACAATGTATTTCTACATGGTGGCACTAGTAGAAAGTAGTTGGGCAGGTTGTTTCCCTGATTGTAAACCTGTGTGACTGTTTCCTTGTTCTGCAGACATGTGAAACACTTTCTTAAGTTCTATGATAAAAAAAATCTAATATTATTATTTAAAATGATAATGATAAAAGTGTCAGACTATGAAAAGAACTTTGTTTAATAATTGACAAGTCATTGCAATTCTTTTTGACTCATAAAGATGATTTATAACACCCATTTTCCATTTACAATGAAAATAAATCACAATAAGATTTTTTGACTTTTATCAACACAATTTAATGTAACATTTACATTGTTATTTAATGAAGTGTTTAGTCTTTGAAATATGAAACACTGAGAAAACTTCAACACATCAGCTTTGCGGCACTAAAAGAAAATTAATGCCTTCAGTTTGATTTATTTTGTCTGACCAACAATCCTTCACCTCAATGATGATTAATGTGCCATCATATGTCACAAAAAACCTCAGTTCACAAATATGACCAGAGAGTTTTACTGATGAAAAACTCCTGAAAGGATTAGTTACTGAATAGTTCTGAATAGTTACTTTGAGTTAATAAACTGTTGTACCTGCACAGACCCTGCAGTGGGACACCTGAATGAAGAGCAGGTTAAATGACTGTTATTAGTTCTACCTGTGATTCAACAACTTCACCACCAGCTGTTGATCATCTTTTTATACTTATTTTTATACCACATCAAGGTATTAAATGTAGAAAACATGAACTCTCTCCGGTCTGTATTGTGCACGGTTGCATGAGGTTTGCTCCAGCCTCCGGGATGAAGGTCTGGGCTCCTCTGAGTCACCTGCAGTCCGGTGTCAGACACCAGTCGTTAGGTCATTTGTTGCTTCGAGGACAAACCTGCGAGCTGCCATCACACCTCGCTACTCTGGGATTTTATGGCTTCTTCATAATGTTGCAACGCAGCTGAACATCCATCCATCCACCACCTCGCTGACACTGACCTCAGGAGCCCAGAGACACTGTGCTCGGAGGGTGAAAAACATTGAAGTCAAACTTGTTTTGTTGGTACCTGAAGATTTTACAGTAAAATAAAACACAACAGACTGTCCAGCTGATTTCAGGCAGTAGCATCGTTATACTGGACCCAGTGTCTTGACTTGCAGAGGTAATGGTTTGTCCACGACCATTTAATTTAAGACTTTTGGTTCAGTGTGTGTCACTTCTGAATCATCTTGTTTCAAATTATTGGAGGACAAAGCAAGCTGGGAAAATCCCAACATCTGGATTTACAGAGTGGACTCTTGGACTGAAGTACAAAAAAGTGCAGTACCACCGATGGCCACTAGGTGCTGGCTCCAGAAAACTCGACTTGACTTCAATTCAAAAATACATTTTTTCCAGAGTCATTCTGATGTCATCATTAAGGAGATATTAGGATTCAAAAAGATGAAGATTTAAGGGCGGGGTTAGTTTGATTGGCAGTGATTCACCAGTGAACTCCAGTCTCATCTCACCCGCCTCCTCACTCCTCCCATCATGTCCATATATGGTCACTTCTGGCTCTGAACACACAACAACATGGTGATGCTCAAACCCCTGGCTTCAAAATATAAGTCAACAAACCAACGGGTGACATCACGTTACCTTTGTCCATTCTGTCCACAGCAGAGAAAATATTAAACATTACTCGTTCACATATCACAGCAACATGCCAATAAAAGCTGCAGTTAAATGCAGGAACATCCACATATTCTTTACTGTGCAGTCAATCATTATAGTGGCAAATCATAAAAGCTGTTGTGGTCATGATGGTTTGACTGGTGTCAGTACGACGCTAACCAAGTGATAATTGTTATTAGCTGTAATGTGAAGCTTTAATTTGACAAGGGTGTGGCGCCTGATTCGTCAAATGCTCCGGACGTGATTGACGAGCGGGATCGTTAATGGTCGATTTACGACGAAGGGGGGTGGTGGCGACGACGCGCATCGTAAACACTGGGATTTGCATGATGATCCGGTGTTGGCGGAAATAAACGGAGAGTGATGGATGTGTGGTGTTTCAGATGGATGAGCTGGTGGTGTGACATCGTCGAGCTGTGAAGGTCTGCAGAAACACAAACTCCTCCTCCTCCTCCTCCTCCTCCTCCTCCCCTGTGTGTGCTCAGAGTGATGTATTGACAACAACAACCCACCGAGAGACACTGACAAGGCAACAAAGGTGACACAACTCTCCACCTCACCTCGCGACCTTTTAATAAACTGCTGCCAAAGGACTCATCATGAGTTCACGCCCCGCTCGCCTCGAGGAAAACCCGAGGCTGATCACTTTGACTTGTTCACACTTGATTTTACGATGCGTCTCATTTGATTGGATCACAAGTGGACAGCGTTCAAACCACATGTGGAGGTGGGCTGGGATGCATGTAGTGCTAACGCTAATGCTTCCCTGATAAGGACGTAACAGGAAATCAATCTGCAGGCTCTGTCGTTGCCATAGTGACACCTGAACACAAGTGGTCAGCAGGAGACACATGTGCTGTCCACTTGTGATTTGATCACCTGAGATGCAGCGTAAAACCAAGTGTGAACAGGACTAAAGGTGACACCATTGGGCCCTGCATCTCTTGACCTTTATAATAAACTGCTGCCAAACAACTCATCATGAGTTCATGACCCGCTCGCCTCGAGGAAAACCCGAGGCTGATCACTTTGACTTGTTCACACTTGGTTTTAAGATGCGTCTCATTTGATTGGATCACAGGTGGACAGTGTTCAAACTACATGTGGAGGTGGTCTGGGATGCATGTAACCACATATTTTTGTAGTGCTAATGCTAATGGTTCCCCGATAAGGACGTAACAGGAAGTAATAGTTAAAAAAAAACTGCAGGCTCTGTCGTTGCCATAGTGACACCTGAACACAAGTGGTCAGCAGGAGACACATGTGCTGTCCACTTGTGATCCGATCACCTGAGATGCATCGTAAAACCAAGTGTGAACAGGACTAAAGGTGACACCATCACATCTCTTGACCTTTTTAATAAACTGCTGCCAAAGCCTCATCACGACTTCACCCCCTCCACTCGCCGCCTCGAGGTTAAACCTAAGGCTGATCACTTTGGCGTGGATGGATTCAAAAACAATAACCATCGGTTTTGTCGACTGGGCTGAACACTCGGCTCGCTCCCTCCCTCGCTCGCTCGCCGTGCATTCGTGCGCTCAGCATCAGCGAGACACCTGACCCACTTTTTCTTTTATTCCAACATCTGGGGCTGTCTGCTTCGCCTCGCCGCCTCACACATGCCTTCATTATTTATTACGGGGATGTGACACAATCTGTGGCAGACGCTCTTCATGAAAGCATCATGAGGAGAAGGAATAGCAGCATATGGTGACTTCATGATGTTACACAGGCTCTGAAAGAAAAATCCACTTATTATTTTTCCCCCCGTCCCATCCTATCCCATCTCTTGTCTTGTCTTGTTTTTTTTTTTTTTTTCCTATGCCGGCCAGGTAAGCAGACATCTCCCCGCCCCCGTCCACACTTCCTAACCACCGGCATCTAATTTTACTTTCAGATTCGACTTGGGGATTGAATTTGAAAGCTATTTCAGCTCGTAAAAACCTGGCTCGCAGGCTCCGGTGGAGGCTGAGTGTATTTTTTATTTTTCATTTCTTTCCACGCCGGGTTGTGGCGGGCTGAGCCCCGGGAGGCGACCTGTTAATACGGTCGTAATCCCGGGAGGCGGAGGTCTTTGTTAAAGTGTGTGTTTTTTCAGGGTGACCTCCCCTTTTGAACCCGGTGCAGCTTGTTTGGGGATGTTGTGTGGAAAAGGCCGCCTGCTGTGTCGTGTCTGCGGGGTAGAGGAGTCGCAACACTCGCCCACCGTGATTGACACCGTTTTATTTTTCCTCCATCCTCTTTTTTTCTGCTACAAAAGCCCTAAAGAGAAGTGGCTTGATGGCAGACGAGCTGCAGTGAGGACCAAAACGAAGATGAACAATCAAGGGATAGTTGAGACGAAGGCCGGATAAAAAGGTAGATGAGCAGCAGGGGAGTTTATTTGATTTTTAACCACGCTCGAGGCGCAGCATGAAGTCTGTCAGTCCAACCCTTTGGTCCTGAGTTAAATAACTTCGGGTGGTTTGAAATTTGGCATTTGTGGTTCCCCAAGGAGAACCCTGATAACTTTTATGTACCGCTAACAAAACTTTTTAAACAGGTGTGACCAGAGCTGGAGAGAAAAATAAATTGGCCTTTGAGAGGACTGGAGGTTTTACTAACTTAGTTTTGTTCATTTATATCGGGTGATTTATTGGTGTTTTAAGGTTTTCAAATACCTTTCGTTGTCGACAGTTTGAAAGATATTTGAAAACCTTAAAACACCGATAAATCGCCTGATATAAATGAACAAAACTAAGTTAGTAAAATTCAAGGCAAAATGAATTTGTTTACATTAACTGGAGGTTTTAGATTGAATGCAAAACTGTGAACTTTAATATAGCTAAACGCTAACATGTTACGCATAGACTAAGTTATAAAATAAGCATGCTAATGTTAGTGTGTTAGCATGTTTTAAAGTCTATGCTTTTGATGTCTTAACATGGTAACACGCCAAATGTTTGCTAGCAACGATTTTATGCGTGATGGCATCGCAAAGATACTTCCTAAGTTACATCCCAAACACAGCTAATTTAGCTAATTGGGTTCACAACTACAGCTAAAAGCTAGCATCCTAAATAGTCAAGTGTACACTGTGACACGAGTATATGTTAGCATGTCATCTAGCTTGTCTAACCCTAATTAGTGCCAAATTTATGCTAACGACAAAAAGCGTGATGGCATCGGAGGTCAAGTGGCTGAACGACCGACCTCAGCAGCTATCGTAAAAATGCTAAGAGCTAACATGCTAAAGTGTTTAGTATGCATGTACAAGGTATAAAATCAATAATACAGCAGTTGCATATTAACATGCTAACTTTTAGTATATTAGCACATGTTGCAGCTTGTGTGCTAAACAATGTTGGCATCCAAACACGTAACATGTCAAATGTTTGCTAGCGCTAACTAAGCATCCAAACAAAGAGGAAGTGCTGGTTTATTGCTACTTTGATGACTGTAGCAACCCTCCGCACAGTGTAATACGTTACATTAGCTTGTACGACTGCAGACGTCTGTGTTAGCAATGTTAATTTTCTGATTATATTAATAGATTTTCCTTTTTTTGGTGTTGAAGTTGTTGCCGAGAATTATATTGACCAAATTTCTGGTCCTGTAACATCATTTTTTTGATTTAAGGTGAATTCAGTTTCCTAGTTTAAGCCTCAAACATGTGATTAACTGGACTTCATGACAGGTGGTGCCTCTTGGTTTCCCCCTCTGTCCTTTATCGTTACTCCACCACTTCACATTTTTACTCGGATCTTTCAGCGCTTCATAATAAAGACGTACTGTCTTTGGATTTACCACTGCTCGCTGTGTTCAGCGCTGCCAGCCAGCACGTCCTCGTCGCCAGATTTATAGGCTTGGCAGCCGTTCTACAGATCATCGTCGGACATAAAACAAGTCATGGGTGGCGGGGATGGAGGTGGAGAGGGTGTCGAGATGAATAATTTTCATTTCTTTCACTTTCCATCCGGAGAGGGTACATTTCTGAGACGGGCTGTCGAAACGAGACGCCACACGTGTGATTACCTTTGATACTGATAGAGCGCTCTGTCACATATGTCACTGGAGAAGGCTGTTTTCATGCTGTCCACGTTCGGAGGCAGAAAAGGAATATCTGTGAATTTCACACATGCTCCTCTGAAGATAAGTTAGCAAAGCAGTAAAAAAAAAAAACAGTCCTCGTATCGTCCCGGCCACCAGGGAGTCTGCAGCAGCCTCCCATTTACTCCATCCAGCAGAAATCCTCTGCCGGGCCTCTAATGTGTCTTTACTGCCGCGGGGAAGCGCTTCAGTGACTCTGCTTCCTCTCTTTGCTTTACCTGTTTCTAAGTCTGAATCAGCACACAAACAGAATGACTAACTGGGCCAGGCCGCCTCCCCTTCTGCTACATTAGGCGTCTCGGTGGCGGCGGTGGAGCTCCATGGCGGCCGGCGAGGCTTCGCCCAGCACCTTGCCGACGGGGAGGTGGATGGTCGCATGTGGTGCAGCGTGAACTGACCCTGTTATACGCACACACACTGTACACGACACACACAACGCTGAGATTATTTTTGCACATTTATCTCTGCAGTAAAGCTTTGTGGTCGTAGAAGATCACAGTGATTTCCACTGAAACGCTGTCAGTGACGAGGAAAACATGTCAAAATGTTTTTACACAAATATGTGTTGGTGAAGCTTTCACATTAGGCACCAACTGAGGATCATTTAAAAGACTAATTATTTCCTTGATGAACCAAATAATCACCAATTGCTTGTTCTTTGAAATGAGATTGAAGTGGTGCTAATTTCTTTAATTTTAAAATGTGTATTCAGTGTATAGCTTTTTTAAAACTAGATTAGCTTTATATTAGATTATAATACAAGTATTTTAATTTTTTTTTGTAGCTTTCATTTGCGTATCATGGTCTTCATCACCAGATGGGACTGGATGCTGGTTATCATGTGACCAAATATCAGCAGGGATGTGTTATGTCCTGGTTCACTTACTGGGTTTCTGTTGGTTTCTCTTGGTCTTCATCAGCAGGTTAAGTTTAAACAGTGATGCTGGTTTTAGAGCTGCATCTAAAATACTTGTTCCCACATAAAAAAAGATGAAAACTGTTGTTGTGTCTTGGAAAAATTGCAGAGATAGTCGTCAGGTGCAGATTTGAGATGGTTGTTGTCAGTTGGATGTTGAATGTTTGTGTTCATGTCAGTAAAGTTCTGGGAATTGTAGGTCAGAGGAAGATCTCCGCTCGTGGTCCACTTACTGGACTTTTTAAAAATTTCTTAGTTCAACCACATCCATTGGCTTTGTCATTGTACATTGTTGGTGATGACCAACGTTCTGGTTTTTCCAGTGGGGAAACAAACCAGAAACACCTAAAGATTGACTGACTGGATGATTTTTATTAGTAATAATCAACAATACTTTAAGGATGATTGACTTTTCAAAGTATATCCACTATAGTTTTGTTTACTTTAACTCTTTCTATTCTTTCAGTCTCGTCTCAGGATCTTCACCAGTTGATGAACGTCTGTCACCAAAAATTAAGTTAAAATTACCCATAATTCATTTGGATCATAGACTGTATATAGAACTGGATGAACCCACCAAGTCTCCAACGTGATGCCAGAGTCGGGTTAGTTTGATCGAGTCTCATCCACATTGGTCCTCAGGTCCTAGGGTCAGACCCGCCCCTTCGTGCCTCCCTTCATATCCAAATATGGTCACTTTTGGCTCCAAACAACCAACATGGTGACGTTCAAAAACCAAACTCCTGCTGTCAAACCAGTGGGTGATGTCACGTTAGCTTAGTCCATACAGTCTGTGATCAGGAGAGGAACTACATCACATGGTCTGATGAGTTAATATAAAGACTGCAGCCTCCATTTGGAGCAGGTCATTACAGGTCCAATATGAACTTTTCACCACACATTTGAATGAACAGCTGAATTTCAAATTAAAAGCCCTGGAGTTTGCACGGTTGTCATGGAGATGGCTCGTGTTGTCTTGGACCAGAGTCCTGGAAATTACTGTTGTTTGAAAAAATGCACAAATCAAACTTCCACAACTCAAAGTCCACTCACAGCTTCTACCTCCATTAGTTGACTTGAGCAGTGGGAAAAACTTGTCAGTGATTTTTTTAATCTTTTGGAAAAGTTAAATTAAATGTTTTATAAGTGATTACATCTGAATCTGAATCAATGCTTTATTTCGAACATGTGATAAAAAACAGACAAATAAAGGAAAAAAATTGAGAAAATAAATAAATAAATAAATGAAAATAAAAAAACAACGCAAATGGTTTTAACTGTCACATGAAGCATAAGCTGATTTGTTTCCTCCCCTTTAACCTGACAGTTTATTTAATTGAACAACTTGGTGTCCGATATCAGCCAATCATGTCGCTGAGGGATCAGATGTAATATTTATGGAGGTTAGCAACCAAGAGAGCGACTGTGTCAGCGGGAAGCATCTTCATTAAAGGCTCGTTAATGAATTTTCTTGGATTTGTCTGAAGGTCATGTTGGTGATTAGCAGCTGAACGTTGGCTGTGAAAGACGAGACCACGGGGTTGATATTTAAAGAGCAGCTTCACCGTCGGTGGTTCGGTTGACGACGATTGACGAGATCAAATGAAGGAATAAACATTTGTATTTACCGGATTCTTCCTCATCTTCGTCTTCTCTGTACAGTTTAAACGCCTCAGCGTGAGACAGATGTGTGGTTTTTGATTTTTCACGTCTCTTCTCGTGTTTGTGTTTTGAGCTTTTCCAGGAAACATTGTAGAAATAAATTCCACTTTTTTGTATATTTGAAGTACACTTCACTGTCAGATCAAACCCGGCAGCGGCTCTTCACTGGCTTTTAGGCACAGGAAGTCCTCTCTGCGATGCATTTATTATTCTGAAAGCCCTTTATTGTTGTAAGGTGGTGAATTATAAAAGCAGGCATGTCAAACACATCAGGTGTCCCCTCCTCTTTCTGCTCGTTTGTTTCTGCCTTAATGGGCCGGACGATTGTTTTCCTCCTCGTGAGCATGTTTCCACACAATTTGAATTAATTGGATTGTAAATTGATCCTACTTTGGAGCCGAAACCCTGGAAGCTGAGGCTTTGGCCGCATACAACGGTTTAATCTGAATACTAAATGTTATTAAAAGCCTCCCCCTGCTTCGCCCGTGTAGGACAGTGTGTACCTGGTAATGAGAAAAAAGCCCCAAGGGCCTATTGCATTCATCGTGCACCAGCATGGTATAACTCGGTAATTAATTGCCTTAGTGCCTGGATGGCGCCGTAATGGTTTGAAGATAAACAATATGAGTTGCCTCGTGTCGTCCGACTTCCCGAACAGGTAAGCAGGAGGAGTCCAAGCGTAATGTTTTTATAATGAGCTGATAAGAGTTTCGGGGTGACGCCGTGGCACATGTCCCAGAAAACATTTATTCAATTTGGAATAAATCACCACAATAAACCCGGGGTAGACACTAAATATTATTTTTATTATCAAACAGTCGCTTTTTTGAATAATCAGTTGTTGTATTTACCTTCGTGAAGTGGCGAGGAAGGGTAATGAGTGTGTCCTGCCAACAGCCCAACAGCTAATGATGTTACATTCACACTGATGTATGTTTGGTGGTTTTTCCTGATAAACTGTCTCTGTCGCTAAGCAACTCATTTAGTAGTTTGTGACCCTTCAAACAAATGCAACATCTACTAATACTCCCAGGAACTGGACTCGAGGCTCATTTGTGTGTCCATTATGGACTAAAATAAATATTTTCTGTCCTTTCCTGACCCTGAAAAAACTGTGGAGGATAAAGTTTCTGAAAACATCGTGGGAATGGACCATTAAGAAAAGACAAAGTAGAGGCATCGTGGTCGTGAACTAAAATCGTATAGATTCAAAGTGGGGCTCAAACATGAGGACAGTGCAGAAGTGCAAAAAGTGCAATACCACCAATGGCCACTAGATGCTGGCTGCAAAAAAACTCCTGTTGACTTCAGTTCAACAATCCTCATTTTCATCCTGAAATATTCATCAATACATTTCTCCACAAGTCATTCTGATGTCATCAGATAAAGTCAACTCTTCTTCTCAGAGTCCTGGGGGGAGGAGTTAGGGGCGGGGCTAGTCTGATTGACAGGTGGTCCATCTGATAATCATTTAATCATTAAGGAGATGTTAGACTGAGATAAGGGGAGGAGTTAGGGGCGGGGTTAGACAGCTCTGGTCTCCAATGAGACTGGTGCTGAGCTCCAGTCTCATACAGATTGGGCAGTGATCTCGGGTTCAAGGGTCAGACCCGCCTCCTCACTCCTCCCTTCAAATCCAAATATGGTCACTTCTGGCCCCAAAGAACCAACATGGCCACGTTGA
>OOFC01024371.1:1936-13947 GCA_900323345.1 Pseudochromis fuscus | reverse complement strand
ACTGTGAACACAGTACAGGACCAAACCCTGATGATGTCATAGGGATGTCATCTAGGTTATTACAGCTCGACCCTGGACTCTCCACACAGGAAGTTCCAACAATAAAGAGTGGGCACTTCCCAGACTAGAGTGTAACTAAAGACTTTTTATTTTATTGAAGTGTCAAACTAAATTACATGAACAAACCACTTGATCACCATCATATAACATATTTCTGTGCTTTTAAAGTATCCAAATATATTATAAAGAACCAGAAACTGACAAATAATAAATAATACATTGAATGGCGGACACACAGAAACAATGAGGCTGCAGTAACAGATGATGTCATCTGATTGAGGGGTTAGTAAGGAGGTGATGTCAACAACAACCCAGACGTCATGTGGAAACTAAATGTATTGTGGGTGTGGTCCTGCTGCTACACTTTCATCTCATCATGTCTTGATTGAAGAGTGTCTCCTTGTGTCTCTGATGGACGAGCTTTTAACCTCCATTAACTCCAACCTGAGACCGATGACGTTTTCTGTGCTCCTGAAATAACAATCCTGTTTCATTCACTTCAAATTAAAGTTGGGTTCTTGTTTCATTTTCTAAAGTGGTGATACGTTTGTCTTCTGTCTTTTTTTTCCCCATCAGGAGCCGCACAGCTTGTCCGGTGCTCCTGTCCACTCAGGAGGACGCAGCATTGTTCCTGCAGGACGTGCCTCACCCTGAGTTAGCAGGCTACAGGCCCGACAGAGTGGTGGGACTGTTTAAGACGCGCACACATACAGGTAGGTCTTTAAATACTCTACATTTGGATTTCACTGATTTGACTTTTGTTATTGTCTGACTTCCTTTAAGCGACCAAACCTGCAGAGTGGGTTGGTCCATGAAATGTTTTTAATTCACTTCACAGATGAATGACTTACACCCTGTTCACATTTGGTTTAAAACACATCTCAAGTGATTGTAAACAACCACCAAGTCCCATTGAGATCCGATCACTCACACCACATGTGGAGGTGGTCTGGGACCCATGTGACCACATATCTTTTGAACGCTGTGTCCCCGAAAATTACATTACAGGGAAACAATGAAGGACAGATGTGTCTCAGCTGTCCACTTGTGATCTGATCACCCAAGACGCCTTTTTAAAACCAAGTGTGAACAGGGTCTGAGAAACGAAACACCCAAATCATTTTCTTTAATATTCCTCATCCTTTGAAGTTAGATTAATGTGAAAGGAACATATACCCATCAATAGTAAAAATACTGACCTTCTCAGTAACTTGTTTTCAGCATGTTGCTCTGTCTTGTCAGGTTTACCAGTGTTTACTGAAGCAGCGAGGACACTGAGTGGAGAAGTCCTGAGTGGACTGCTGACAGACGAGCTGGCAGAGGAATGGTGAATACATCTAATCTTGCTTTTGGAAATGGTGAAACACAAGTGTGATGAGAGCAAAAGGGACATTGTGTGAGTTGCTGGAGCTCATTTAACTCTCAAAAGTAAATAAGTACATTTATATAACACTTTTGACCTAAGCTAGGTCCCAAAGTCCTTTGCAAGGCACACACCAATGGCTACCAAGCTGCTATCACCAGCTTAGGGTTCAGTGTCTTGCCCAAGGACACCTCGACAGGAGGAGCCAGGGATCGAACCCACAACTTTACAATTCATAGGACAACCCACTCTACCACCTGAGCCACAGCCTCTCATACAATGAGGATGTTCTTGTGTTTCAAATACATGGACCAGACGTAGCCGTTGAACAGGCCGGGTGGTCTGGCACCAGGTAGTTCCTAGACCACCTCCTCTTTTTGTGTTCTTCATCCGGGATGGAAATAAAGTAGCGTTGGTTCAGCACATGGATCAAAGGTTCATAGGTGTAAAGTAGGAAGCCCTCCACAATAAGGATGTGAGTCTCCTCTTCCTTGTGGTCAGACTTTGGGATGATCTCAGTGTCCAGGGTGTTATTAACGCCATGAGATTTCTCAAACTTCTGCTTAAAGCTATCTTCACCAACTTCAATCTGATCTTGGGGCTTGAAGAAGTCATCTGGTGCACCACACAACACTTGTTCTTGATCAGTCTGTTGGTGAGGGTGGTTTTCCCTCCTTTGGTCACAGTCATTAGAGATGGTAACAGTGGGATTGGTTTGTTTTTAAGAGGTAGAAGTTACTCAGGTTGTCATTTGAATCCAACTTTGTGTGGAAAGACACTTAAATCAATGTAGTTTTGCAAAGATTGTGAAATATCTGTGTTGTTAAAATGTCTAAAAAGCACTTTTCTTTTCACATTTCTTTATCAAAATGTTGTGCATTGTAGGTTTATGTTTTGTGTGTGTTTGCATGTTTACTTTACAGGGCTGCAGGCCACTCTGTGGACCTTCCTGCTGTGTTGGTGTTTCCCTCCTGGAGGACACACACTGGTCCCTCCGCTCTGCCTGTGGCCTCCTCTGCTGACGAGCTGCTCACACACATCCACACAGCTCTGCTCCACCCCATGGTAAATCCTGTTTCCAAGTTTGGAGCATTACAGCCAAACTTCAGTCTCCAGCCTCAGATTGTCTTCATATCATCATGTGGATCTCATGAAAAGAAATAGCTGTAAATACATGTGTGTGTGGAACTTCTTGGAAAGCCAACAGATAACCAGCTCCACATGTGGACTCACAGGGTTTAGATGTGTGGTTCTCAATACATCGATGTCTGAGTTTCACGTAAACAATCCAGTGAACTCATGTGGAAATCTTTAATGCACATGTTGCTCAAGGCCAGCTCTCCCTCTCACTGTTTATTATGCTCTGATGGATCTGGCTCCAGATTGTTTTCTGGCTCTGTGAAGGTAAATAGTTGAAGTGTAACGGCCTGATTCCTGCGGTGGAAACTCACTCATCGTATTATGAGAGTCTGAGTTACAGATTCTCCCTTATGGTGGCGCTGTTGCCCTGTATTACATCAAGGCCAAATACACAGTAATGATGACGGAGGTGCCATACAACTTTCCTGAGACTGGGATATATCCCACATTCCTGCAGCATTCACAGTGAATTGAATTTGGACAGGAAGGCAAACTTACCCAAATCTTAGTCTGATTGGCTGCAATTATCGTCACCGTGGCAACCTTAATTGCAGCTCGGCCACATATGCAGCAGATGGACATTTACTCATTAACAGCTTCTCTGATGTCTTTGTGTTTACATTCACATTTGTGCTACTTGGTGTCTCCACATCACACACAATCCCACTCCAGTTTCTCCAGGCACTGCACAGTAGCCTCATTAACATTAACCTGTAGATTTTGCACCACAACACCCAATACTGAACATAAACTGATTTAATACGTGAGATTATTGGACTTATTTGCACTTCTTCTACTTTCTTCTCTCCAGCCTGAGCTGACGGTGGAAAACCTGCCATCCTTCCTGTCTCTGGGTAAAGCCCTCCTTCTTCTCTTTGTGGGAGAGGAGGAGGACGAGATCGGACGGAGGCAGAACCAGGCGCTGGTGGAGGAGATGAGGGGAGTGGTGGAGCTGGGAGGGAGGAGGATGGAGCGGTACCTGCCCTGCTGGATCCACCTGTACGTGCATCAGTCAGTGTTATCAGTCACTTCTGTTGTTTTCTGTTTGATTTATTTCATCGTCCTGTGTTTCAGAGGCCGGACTCCAGCTGGAATGTCCGTCCTGGGGTCATACCTGGGCTCCATGCCCCCACTGCCCGCACTGGTCCTCACACATTTACTGTCTGGAGGAGGAGTCTATCAGTACCCACCCAACACCCCCATGGTGGCCTCGTCTGTCCTGCAGTGGCTGCAGAGGGTGGAGGATGGGGCGGAGTCACCAGCAGGTGAGGAGGGGGCGGGGCTGGAGAGCCATGAGTATAATCAAGAAAGTGACGGTTGTCTATGTTTGAAAGGTAGATTATTTCACTTTAGATAAAATATAAACTGAGGAAAATTTCTTGTTACAGCAGCAGGAAAGAACAAAGTACTCAAATAACACAAAAATAAAGAAAGAATAAAAATCTAGACATTTTAATTCAACAAAAATATATTAGATTTGAACTTTCTTACTTTTTTGATGAAGTCATTTTTAACAAATTATTCAAATCAGTCTTACAACCCTTCAACCCCAGCCAGCCAGACTGTGAGTAAAAAAAATAAATGAAACTGAGGTAAGACAGACATACTCAAAACAATTAGTTTTTTTTTAAAAAGTACCCATTATATTGCAATAGTTTCTGCCTCCATATTTTCAAAGTGAGTAAGAAAGTTTCCAGATGTCATCAAATTTTTGATCAGAGCCTTTGAAGTGTGTATCTGATCTTTTCTAATTGGATGTAATTCATAACATCCTAAACCCACACAACTGGATGATGAAAAAATCCTGTCAATAATTTTTTCCCCAAGTCTCATCAGAAATCTGCACACACAGATCTCCCTCCCACTTGCATTTAAGTGTCTGTAATGAAGCCGTTTTGTATTTATTTAACAGTCCATAAATTACACACTTGATATTTGGTGAATTTGGTGAATCCCTGTGTGTTGGATTGAAACGTCACTGTGATGTTGATGAGCAGTGACAGATGGCGTATCGGCTGCTGCTTCACCAATTAACACATCAAACTGTGTTCCAGGTGTTGAAGAGTGCAAGTCGTCCAAAAGGTGTTTAAAGCCTCATGAAGTCTGACATGTTTGTTCTCCAGGGATGTCACTTACATCAGAGCTGATCATCTGAAGGTGTGAAGGAGTGCAGCATTAGCCACAACTAGCATAGCCACATCGATGACTGAGCTGTTAAACTAATGGAAATGTGTAAACTGCAAAGTTACAGCTGCATTGTAAGAACAAAGGAAGCAGCATCTTTGGTTTGTAACATATGTTCAATCACAAACATGGAAATATGTCCTTGTTACATATTTAAGAAAAAATGTAAACTAAGTCTTACATACATTGCAACTTTTTTGGCATTGTGCTTGACAGGAAATAAGATGACCTACAATCTAAAATATGAATTTCAGAAATTAAAGGTCCTAATGTTATAAGGGCACGTGAGACTACATCAGGGTAAGTGGGTTGAGGAATTACGGTAAATTGATTTATGCTAGCTTATGCTATGCTAGCCGGCGATATGCTCCAGTCAAACTCCACATATACTTTTACGCACACACATACTTTAAGTAATATTATAATAACATTTAATTCTGTTTTAATTCTGTTCACTTTCGCCGTCAACTTTGTAGAAATCAAAGCGCTTCAATATGCTAGCTTGTAATCCATATGGAGCTGCTCGCGGTCGGCCATGTTTATTTATGTGCTCCCCATAAAGTGTCCGGGTGACAACACGCTGCGCTACTGAGTTCCGCCTTTCAGTTCCGTCTATTTTACCTTATTTAACATTTAAATAATCTGAATTTGTACATTTGTGAATTGATTCAGAATCGTCCACATCCGTTGCATCTAAGAATCGATATTTTCCCCTCCCACAGCTCCTGTGTTCACCTTACAATCCACATTTGACTCAGCTCTTTCCAGCTCATGCAAAGACACAAACACATATCAGTACCACAGCTCCTTAATAACACCTCTACACACTTGAGGCTAATGTTGAGTAATAAAACATCACATCTTACTGAGGGAAATCAACCCAGCATGTAGTTAGTTCAATATTAAAACAACACAGTGAAATATGATCTGAACCATGAGTAAATCCAGAGTGAGCAGTGGTGTAGATCTCTCACAGAGAGTCTTTAATGTGATGACTCAGTGAACCTTTGATCTCACACACAGTCCTGATGACATCTTCACCTCAGCTCAACTTTCTGACTCATTTCCTCACCTTTAATATCAGCTTGTTTTTATCATTATGGAGCATAAACCCACATCTGGAGTGACTGTTCTCACTGTGCCACATTGACATCACATATTTTACATATTTGTAGTTATGTGTGTGACACGCTGGGTGACTGGAGTTTCCAGCACTGTGTGTGTGGAGCAGCAGGAGGTCTGTGCACAGCGTCTCCTGCCTGCATTAATGTGAAGGTCAGATTTAACACAGTAACACAGGTGGACAGTATTCAAAGCTCAGCTGTGCAGTGTGAGCAGGATTATTCATCTACTACTTTTGGACCAAGTAACTGTAAAATATACTTCAATAGGAGGAAATAAAAAGGATGAGGAGGGTTGTGTGAGGGATATGATTGGATGATTACTTATTATCGTGTAGATGAACAAATAATAAGCCACAAAACTCCCCCTTTGAGACATAATAAACTCAGTATTATTAAAGGTAACAACACACAGTATCAAGTTTAAATAATGTGTGATAATTGGAGATGTCTCTGTTGGTGTGTGTAGGGACGCTGGGTGAGGACAGCTGGTCTCCTGCTGTCGACTTCTACGACTTCCTGAAAATCATGGACCTGCAGGAACCCGAGTCCACCCAGCAGCAGACCCCTGAGGAGGAGGAGGAGGAGGAGGAGGAAGATGAGGAGGAAGAGGTCAACGTGAAGGAACATTTATTGGTAGAAAAGATGACAGAGGACAATCCAGATTATAATCCTGACACTCACTCTGAACTGTAACACAACAGTGGAAAGGACAGTCCTGAATAAACTTGTTTTCTATTGATGTGGACTTATTTATTATTATTATTATTATTATTATCATTATTATTATCATTAATGCACAGGCTCATCCTGTAGTAAACATTTCATAAACTGACCATTCTACTGATTAGTGTGAATGGATGTTGCCTCATTTCCGTGTAGTCTTGTGTTGACGGAAACTGTTGCTGTGGTTTAGTGAACTCTGTGGTTTCATCTGACATGTCTCTGTTTTTTAAAGGTGTCCCTCTGTCAGTCCTCTGAATGTCTTTCAGTTCAGCTCAGCAGATAAAGAAAACCACAGCACAGTCTGAACCTGGGAAAACTTTTTCAGCACAGAGCTGGATGCAGTCTCTTACATTTCAAAATGCTTGATTTGGGTTTTATTTGAATTGTCAGAGGCAGTTTATTTAATGGGTTTAGTCATAAGATCAGAACAGCTTTCACGCTGTTAGCTTCACTGCACATTCGCCACACTCCTAACTTCATAAACACAAATGTTTTGATGGTTTCCACGTCTGTCCGGCCACTGATGACGTGACATCACTCTGTGCGTGGAAATCGCAGTAACTTCAGATGAAGGATGATCTATGGCTCTGAATGTTTTTCAGTCCAGCTGCTCTCCTGTAATGACGGTGGCATCATGGGATGGCTGTGAGAGTTTTTTTGTTAATTTTCCCGGCAGAACAAAGGAGGTGGACTGGGTTTGTTGGATTTGTCGGGTTTAATTAGTACGATGGTTTTAGATGTGGTTTTATAAGACCGGGAGTTGTTGGGATGAATTAGTGTCTCAGTTAAAAGGGAACATCCATCACTAAACCATGTGCTGCAGGGTCTCAGCAGGGATTCTCATTTTTAACCCTTATTTGTTTTTATGGTGGAAGAACTTTATCTCAGCAGGAAATACATGTAAGTTTTGATTTTATCCATCATTTCTTTAAATTTTTTTCAGCATTTTATTGTTTTTACTGAACATTTTTTTTCCACATTTTATAATTTTTATCCAACATTTTATTATTTCTACACAGTATTTTGTTGTTTTTATCTTACATTTTATTGGTTTGACTCAACATTTTATTCTTTTTATCCAATATTTTATTATTTTCTCTCAAAATATTTTCCTTTTACCCAAAATTCATAGTCTTTATCCAACGTATCATTACTTCTACACAACATTTTATTGTTTTTATGTCCATCTTACCTCTTACTACACCTTACTTAAATTAACTCAGAGTTTACATAGTGAGTGTAATAATTTTAGTATTTTTTTCAGGTGCAGTGTGGGAAGGACCTCCTCAGCTATCTAAAATAAATATTTTGTTTTTATTAAAAAAAGATTAAATAATTATTATTTTTGGTATTTTTCTCTCATCGTGGGGAAACAGCGCTCCTCTTGGTTGTACCGGGGGTACATGTTATCCAAAGGCGGTACTGCATCCTGACTGAACTAAAAGGAGCCAGGTGAAATTAATAAAGTACTTTGCAGTGCTGTGTATATTATATATTTTGCTTATACAACACGTGTGTAAATTTTATGCTTATATGTCCATTTCAGGGTTTTTTTTAAGTTTAAAAATGCAAATAATTGAATTACGTCACAGTTCATTTCCTCCTATAATCTGGCCCATGCGATTTATGGTAAGAATATCAAAGTATTAGTGGTTAAAGAGTTGCTTTAATGAATTTTTTTCTATATTTTATTGACTATTTTACATGAAGAAAAATAATTTTTGATGAAGAAGGGAAAACAAAAAAAGTGCTGGTGTCTAGTGTGCACCAGATACCGGCACTTTTTTGTTTTCCCTTCTTCATCAAATTTTATTTTTTAGATAGCATTTCCGGTATACAGAAGAGTATAATTTGTTCAAATATTCAGTTCATGAATTAGCTTGAAAATTATTTAACACCACCAGCCACAGGCGTTAAGCCACTTTAAGGTGGACCAGGAAATTCAGCGTCTTCTGTATACCGGAAATGCTGACTCGAGATGATGGTTATCTGTTGTGCACCAGATAACAATTTTGTGAGCATTTCCGCTTGTATCTCGTGCGCACGAGTTAGCATTTCTGGTATACAAAAGAGGCTGAATTTCCCGGTCCACCTTAAAGTGGCATAACGAGTGGGGATGACGGTGTTGAGTAATTTTCAAGCTAATTCATGAATTAAAGATTTGATCAAATTATGAATATTCTTCTGCATACCTGAAATGCTATGTGGTGCGCAACAGATAACTATCTCGAGATAAGTATCTGGTGCGCACGAGATACCAGCACTTTTTTTTTTTCTCCATCAAATTTTTTTATTTTTTTCGTCATGTCCCTTTAGGGGCTCCATAATTTTACAATCCTAAATGAGAGGATGCCTGATATCTGCAGTCTTTTAAGAAACCACTGGTTGAATTGCACTGCAGAGAGCCGTCCTCACACAGTTAGGGCTTCATGTCTTGGCTTCAATGATTTCTGTGTGCTGTTCAAATCTATCAATGTCAAAGTTGCAGTGAGCAGACTCAGAACTCGTTGTGTGTTTCCACATCATCTGCAGATGGATCTGTACAGAACTGGTTTGAGTTTTTCCAGTGGAGCCAGTGATTAAAACAGGATCACATCCCGAGGTGCTGCGTCAGTCATCCTGTCTGACAAAGTGTTAGATGGTTTTTCCAGAGAATTATCTGATCCTAACTCGCCTCAGCTGTGTGACGTCTGTCAGCGGCAGCGCTGGAGAGAGAAAATTAAATCACTGCTGCTGCCTTTTGACAGTCTGCGAAAAGGATCAACAGGAGATAATGGCATGTTTGGTCAGGGAGGTATTTTAAGAAGAGTTTGCCAGATGAGTGAAAAATAATCTGTGAGCTGCAGACAGACAGTTGGATTTAATGATGACAAATTACACCTGGAGGAGCCAATTTCACAACACACTTATGGCCTCTAAGGTAACTTCACTGTAAACTAAACTAGTACAGAGCCCTCACAAACCTACACTGGACTCTCATGAGGTGGTCTTTGTGAAACCACATTACCTGGACAGCTTCACTCTGGTGTAATTACTCTGACTCGGAGGTGAAACAATAATCACCCTGTTTGCTTTAGATGGCTCAACTTTGCTGTCACCACTGTGCCCAACAGCTTATTAGTTTGTGGCTGCGGGAACCATCTTTGCCCAACATCTGGATGAGAGATTTCACTCCGACATCAACAATTACCAGCAGATCTGTTTCACTGCAGTAGAGGGGGGGAGGTGCTCATTAAGGAGCCTCAGTGCCTGGGGGTACAGGCTGTGGCTCAGGATAGTGGTCCTGGCCTGGACCTGTATCTCCTCCCTGAGGGCAGCAGGTGATGTGCGGGGTCCTCTCCTCAGACAGCAGCTGATGTGGACAGACTCTGAAGCTGGAGAACCACACTGCTGGGTCCTTCCTCTCACTGAGTGCAGGTCAGATCATCCGTCACCTCCCTCGTGATGCTGTCTTCTGGTCAGTCCCAGGCCGCTATGACCTCTGTTGTACACTCTGTGGTTTTGACTCCAGCATTAGCACCAGGAAGACACAGCTTTGGTGCTGGTGGGAGGTTTCTATCATTTATTTCTTTAGCATCGCACTGTCTAATGTGACTCGGGTCAGACAGAGTCTCCACTGAAGCAGTCCAGTTCATTTGCTTTCAGCCCAAGTGTGTTGTTTCTTAGCAACTGTATTTTCTAGATGCAGAACAATCGTCATGCAAAATGAAGCCCAGGTCGTAGTTGTACTGAAAAATAGAAATTAGAGTAGAAAGCCTTTATGGTCTTTGTGCAACAGGTATATCACGTTTTAATAACACAACAACACAATTAGTCAAAAATATCCTGTGTGTGACTTTATTGTATTATGTCAAAAAAAAAATGCTGTTTCACTTTAACTGTGAGTGACACAGACGCCTCAAGCAGTGTGTTCATTGCAGCCACTTTCATGCTTATTTGTTTGTTTACTCTTCAGCAGCAACTTTTCTGTTGTTATTTAGTTGGTATTCACATTACGATGCACTGAGTAAAAGCAGGAGATGGTTGCGTACACAGTTCCCTCGGTTGCATAACGGCAGCCGCAGCGTCTGGTTTCAACTATCTGCACAGCCGAGCTTCAGAGACGACACCCAGCGAGGCCCGGGAACCAGGAATCTGGCTAATTACTGGGACACAATCACAGAGGCTGGATGGTGTAATAACACACAGATGGAGGCCTGTGTAATGATGGGGAGGTAGACCCTGGCTCGTGGTGTGTACATGAAGTTTCTGTGCTGCATGTGTGTGATCATCCAGGAGCAGAGATGTGTTGGGAACTGTGTGTGTGTGTGTGTGTGTGTCCATGAACTGGTTGTGTGTGGGAATATTTCTTCATAATTACAGTGAAGCTCCAGCGGGAGGCCCGTTCACACACGGACATATTAAGGATCTCACTGTCATTTCTACAGGATGACGCAAAGAAAATAGTCGATACTAAAAGCTCCCTTCACATTAAGAAGGAGAGCATATGTGGGGTTTTTTTTATCGCATGGATCAGAGTGGATTATCCTGCTCATACCATGTCCACTCACCAGCAAATAAATACTAACAAGTGGTCATTTATGAGAACTTAACTGATACTGATGATTCATGCTCGTGTCCTGGGAGGTTTGTTGCCACGGTAACCCCACAACCTGAACTTCTAAATTCTTTAATTTCAATGGTTATTGGTCAGATTTCAGTCCTGCATTTGTTTCTCGTCTTCCATTATTTATCTTCAGATTTGCTTCACGACCTCTTCAAGAACTCTTTCACATTCTCAGGGCAGAACCTTTCCCTGGCATCCTCCTCGGCTTCTCCTCTGATCTGCTTTGGATTTGTTTGCAATAAATAAAAGCACATCTGCCAGATTCAGGGCCCTCGGGGACCAGGGTGCATGCCAGGGTGTATTTCTGTATCACAGCTGTTTTGTGGGGCCCAAATTGTCCCATGAGTCCCCTGCATGCTTCATGGTGGGTGGGATACGATGTGACACGATACGATACGATACGGTACGATATGATACGATACAGTAAGATTCGAT
Organism: Pseudochromis fuscus; assembly: GCA_900323345.1. NCBI lineage: Eukaryota > Metazoa > Chordata > Actinopteri > Pseudochromidae > Pseudochromis > Pseudochromis fuscus. The sequence goes on along the minus strand of OOFC01024371.1, from coordinate 2,312 downwards.
GCGATGCGATACGATACGAAACCACAAGATAAGATAGGGTATTATACGGTAAGGTGAGATACGATACGATACAGTAAAAAAATGGTAAGATACGATACGATACGATACGATACGATATGACATGATACAAGATAAGGTAAGGTAATATAAGGTAAGATAAGATAAAGATACGATATGATATGACACGATACGATAAGGTAAGTTAAGACAAGATAAGATGATTGATTGATTGAAGATACGATAAGGTAAGGTAAGGTAAGATATGGTACGGTACTGTACGATATGATATGATATGATGTGATACAGTATAGTACGATATGATATGGTATGATAAGATAAGACAAGGTAAGGTAACATAAGATAAGATAAGATACAA
>OOFC01024368.1:0-11991 GCA_900323345.1 Pseudochromis fuscus | reverse complement strand
AACGTTGTCTGGAATTTCTGTCTGTGCCTGAACGTTGTCTTGAATTTCTGTCTTTACCTGAACGTTGTCTTGAATTTCTGTCTTTACCTGAACGTTGTCTTGAATTTCTGTCTTTACCTGAACGTTGTCTTGAATTTCTGTCTTTACCTGAACGTTGTCTTGAATTTCTGTCTTTACCTGAACGTTGTCTTGAATTTCTGTCTTTACCTGAACGTTGTCTTGAATTTCTGTCTTTACCTGAACGTTGTCTTGAATTTCTGTCTTTACCTGAACGTTGTCTTGAATTTCTGTCTTTACCTGAACGTTGTCTTGAATTTCTGTCTTTACCTGAACGTTGTCTGGAATTTCTGTATGTGCCTGAATGTTGTCTTTAATTTCTGTCTGTGCATGAACGTTGTCTTGATGTACCCTTTTTGTGGAACAAGTTGGTTTTGGGATGAAAAATTTTCTCCTTTCAGCAGCAGCATATCTCCTGAGTTTGGCCTCGGATGACTTGGGGTCAGTCCGGGCATGTTTGAAAATGGAGGGAATGAAGTCAGGATGTTTAGGATCTTTATTGGGTCTCCCTAAAAAACAAAGCAATTGAATATAAATTTATTAGGCAGGATATTACTAGAAAGCAGATTACATAAAATGTATTAATTATTCTTCATGCATCATAATGGAGTACAGTTGATGTGATTAGTATGATAACTGCAGAATTACTAAAGGGCAAAAAGGGCATCTCTCAGTGAAACTGTGTATTAAATATAAAGACGTATCCATGGCCAGAGCTTCATTTAAAATGAAATAAAAACTAAACAATCAAAGCAATGTATGTATATAATTTACAGTTCTTAGGTCATCTAAATATTGCACATTATGCCAATTATGTGACAACTGTTCAACAGAAGAATTACAATGTTTCTCCTTACATGCCAGCTAAAAGATGTCAAAAGACCAGCATATGATATGGCATGTTTGAAAGTAAATTCAATCCGTTTAGCCTGGCATGGAGCTGTCATGGTTTGGTCTCCGATTGAGTTAGCCTGGCAGCCTACAGTCTTTTATTTATTCTATAAAAAGAGCAGGACATTGGCATCAATCTCTGAAATCAATAATTTCGGATATTTGAACAATTAGAGTGATGTTTCTCATGCTCGCACATTTGTTTACCTTTACGTTTGTCCTCGTTGACATGAAAAACGGGTAAAGTAAACAAGAGGGCAGAGGGAGGCTTTACTTCATTTATATAGACAATGATGCAACATGGTTAAATCCTAAACTATGTAGAAAACAAAATACATGTTTTTATCATACTCAAAAAAGATTCTTACCACTGATGAAGTGCTCACTACAAAGCACCGTCGACTTAGCTGGCTTCCATTCAGAACCGTCCATTTTCACTCTTTTCACAGCATTAATCCACTTTTTCTGTCGTTCTGTGTCCGTGGGAAAAGTATAAAAGGAAAACTTAGTCTCCATCATGTTGTGGTTGGAACATCCAACCGCGCAACAACTTTTAGGCATGATTTTCTGCAAAGTTTATCGGCTTCACTCAGGGAAATACGCGAGAAAATGGCGTTTGTTTTCACCGCCAAACGCGCGGTGCACTGTGGGTATTATCTGCAGTGCCCGGATGTTCGGAATTGTCAATAATTAAGCCAAAACAATGACTAGCTTAAGCTATACAGCATTTTTGAAGGGAGCCTGGAACCTACACGTTGGGTAAAAACAATTAAATATTGGGTAAAGCCCATGAAATGCTGAGTAAAATTTACAAATAGGTGATAAAACCTACAAAATGTTGAGTAAAAACTACAAAATATTGGGTAAAAACAATTAAATGTTGGGTAAAAACTGTAAATACTGTGTAAAAATTACAAAATGTTGAGTAAAAACAGCAAATACTGGGTAAAAACTACACAATGAACAGTGATCTCTACTTTAAGGGTCAGACCTGCCTCCTCACTCCTCCCTTTATATCCAAATATGGTCATTTCTGGCTCCAAAAAACCACCATGGCCACGTTCAAATACCAAACTCAAACCCTCAAACCCTCTTCACAATGATTGGAGCCAGCATCTAGTGGCCTTTAAGGGTATTTTTGAACTTCTGGTTGAATTTTTAAAGTTCCTAACATTGTGTTTGCAAATATTTTAATGAAAACCCCAAACTATACATCTGTCTGTGAAGAACTATGATACACTACAAAAATACAGTGACCTATATATGAGGTGGCACACCCACTTAAAAGCCTGAAACCGTGTCTTCTTCTGTGGTCAGTATTTGTACATCATCAGTTAGCCAACAGATGATGATGACAGGCTGTGGAAACCAACAACCTGCAGGTTTATTTATGAAAACAAACATGTTTTGTGGATTTGTTTTACCACTGATTCAGACTTATTTAATCCAGACTCTGTTAAACTCATCGTGTAAACAGCTGCAGGTCTGATGTGACTCCTCCTGACATACCAGAGTTATTGATAACCTTCCTGAGAATTTAACAATGTGAATAATAACCGGTGCTGACTCACTGCCTTCACCCCACAAACAGATATTTCTTCATATTAAATCCAGTGGGCCGCCCAGCTGTCAAACGACTGCCAGCCAATCGGGGCCGACCCTCCTCCCTGCTCGCAGCACACCAAGCAGCATAAACCCCGAGGAGGCTGCATTACTGTGCAAGCACGCTCATGTAAAGTGTGTTTGGATTTCAGTCTGAGGCAACATGACAGCGGCGGGGAGGTTCGGCGTCTTCGTGTGCATGCTGGCAGCTCTGTCTGCAGCTCAGGTAGGAAAACTTAAATGTTCAGAAACCTCTTTCATGGATTCATATTCACCTGGGTTAACAGTGGACTAACTACACGCTGGGTTAATTTAACCCAACATGTAGTCAGTCCCGTGGGTTAAAACAATCCATCAATTTTTTAGGTTGTAATGTTTTTATTTATGTCTTCAGGGCTTTTTGGATGAAAATGGAAGAGATGGATTTTCTATTTTCTCCTCCTCTTCCTCCTCCTCCTCTTCTTCTTCTTCTTCATCCTCAATTTTCTCGTCTTCGTTCTCCTCCTCGTTTGAAAGCTCAGGTGAGAAACTCTTCCTCTTGTTAAAGTTCTGTGTAACAGTCTGTCGAGCATGAAGTGCACTGTTCCCACCATGCAGGAGGGATCTGTCTGAACGGAGGCTCCTCGGTTCCATCCCTGATTTCTGGTGAACACATGTTCTGTCTTTGTGCCGACGGCTTCGAGGGCACAAACTGTGAAACAGGTGAGACGATAAACAGCTAAACGAACCTTCATCTTCTGTCTGGTCACACTTTGATCTCCTCGGACTTCATGCTGTTGCTTTAACAGTAAAAAGTGGTGAGTGCTACGAGGGCGTCGGGTTGTACTACAGAGGAACGACGTCTAAATCAAACAGTGGACGAATGTGTGAGCAGTGGGATCCAGACACCAGGAGGAGGTACCTGACCTCAGATGTCAACTCAGGGAGGCACAACTACTGCAGGTGGGCTGCTCCAGTCGGATTTCATCTTTCAGGGTTTCAGATCCAATCAGCCGAACTGTTATGAAGGTCGATGGTGATGTTTTTCCTGCAGGAATCTTCACTACAGACGGCGTCCATGGTGCTACGTTTGGAAAAACCTGCAGCTGGTGTGGGAGTACTGTGATATTCCTCTTTGTGGCACAAGTGAGTGTTTTCTCTCTGAGGTACCAGAGGTTAGGCCTAATGTGTGAAAATGGCTGTGGCTCATCTCTGCTGCATCAGATTTGGTCGAGCTGCAGCAGAGTTTAGCTTCAATAACTTCAGTTCTGATCAAGATGAAGTGAAAATCCACAGAGACCAAGGTTGTTCAGAAAATCTCATCCAGATCCTTCATGAGTTTTAAAAACCATCTCTGGTCCTGTAGTCCCTGTCACACCTCAACCTCCACATCCACGTCCACCTCAACCTCCACGTCCACCTCAAACTCCACGTCCACGTCCACCTCAAACTCCACGTCCACCTCGACCTTCACCTTCACCGATACCCACTACGCCAGTTCCAGGTAAGTCCTTACTGATCATACCCCCTCCATAGACTGTATAGAAAAAAATGGACGACGCCACTGTGATGTCACCCGTTGGTTGGTGGACTCACATTTTGCATCCAGGAGTTTGGCATTTAAAAGTCACCATGTTTGTTTTTTTTGGAGCCAGTAGTGACCATATTTGGTTAAAAAGGGACGTGTATGAGACTGGAGTTCACCTGTGAATGAGCCTCCAAAACGCCTGTAAATCATTGGAGACCAGAGCTGCCAATCAAACTAACCACGCCCCTAAATCTTCCTCTTTTTGAAGCCTGATATCTGCTTAATGATGAGATTTTCAGATGGACCAGATCACTGAGAGGAAGAGTTGACTAATGATGTCTGAATGACTTGTGGGAAAAATGTATTGACTGAGTATTTCATGATTGGAAATGATGGTATTAGAATTAAAGTCAGCATCTAATGGCCGTTGGTGGTATTGCACTTTTTAGCCCCGGTTGCTTCGTTCATTTCTGTATCCAGTCTATGGCATCATCCCATCTTCACGCTCCTCTGTGCCACAGTGTTGAACTTGGTTTCACCCTCCAGCTGTAGAGCTCACATGTGGCCAGCGCACCAGGAAGAAGCTGATGAAGATCGTGGGTGGAACCGTAGCCACTGTGGAATCCCACCCGTGGATCGCAGCCATATTTTCACGAGTCAAATCCAAGGAGAACGTTTTCCGCTGCGGGGGCAGCCTGATCTCCAGCTGCTGGGTGCTCACGGCCGCCCACTGTTTCCCCGATGGGTAGGAAGCCTCACATCATTTACTGTAACCACAGCAAGTGCTCAGACATGACTGCATCTGGACTTATTTGGCAAATTTGTGTTTCAGCTCTGACAGCAAACCACGACGCTTCGCCGTCACCCTGGGGAAAAACGCCCTGAATGAGAGTGACCCGACCGTGGAGCAAACATTCAAGGTGGAGAAAATCTACATCCACGAAAAGTTTGACAACAGCGAAGGGAACTTCAAAAACGACATCGGTACAAACACTGTAAAAACTCCCTGACTACAATTAACACTAAATATGATGTTAACAAAATCTACCATGTGACAGGAAGTCCAGACATACATGCTGCAGGACTTTTAGATCCTTGACGCTGTGATCCGATCAGAGTATTAACCTTTGTTACTGTGTCGCAGCTCTGATGAAACTGAAGGCCAAACGTAACGGTAAATGCGCCAAGGAGAGCGAGTCGGTGAAGACCGTCTGTCTGCCGCCGCCTCGGCAGCACCTCAACCCGGGGGTCACCTGTGAGATCGCCGGATATGGGAAAGAGGGATTCGGTGAGTAAAGGTCCACCAAGTAGTATGTTCGTGAAGACCCTGTGGAACATACACACTAATATTTGATGGTTTTGATTCACTATTTTTTATTATTTTTTTACAAATGTTTTGTGGTTTTGTGTTTTGAGATAATTTATTCTATAATAATAATTTAGAAAAATAACTCAAGATCTCAAGAACATTACTGAAATTAACACAGAATGAAAAAAATAATAAAAATATATTTAATCATGTCCTTTTAGGGCTTCTGTACTTTGCCTTCAGGATTACGTAACTTAATTACTGTTATTGTTTGGCCTTGGAGAATAGCTACTATGCTCATACTTATTATGAAAATAAAATATGATGTAAACAGCAACTCCGACCATCTGATAAGTACAGGTAGCAAAAAACAACATTTCCCTTTGAAGTGTAACGTTCAGTGTAAGCAGCTCCATCTTAAAGCTGCGTACTTAACTACAGCCTTTAAATGAATGTAATTAACTGTAATGACATTAATCCTGCAGGCTTGTGGTACAGGTCTCAGTACCTCAGAGAGGCTCAGGTGAACATCCTCGGTGATGATGTGTGTCGACAGAAGGACTATTATGGAAACATGATCACTGATAACATGTTTTGTGCCGCTCGTCCCGATTGGAGCCAGGATGCCTGCGAGGTATTTGCACATGTCGGGACTCGACTTCATTTTTACTCCCACAGATCGGTTTGTTGGTTTCTTTTTGTTGGTTTCTTAAATTGCTGCTCGTCTCTTTCCGACAGGGCGACTCAGGAGGACCTCTGGTGTGTGAGGTCGACAACAAGTTCTTCCAGTTTGGGATCATCAGCTGGGGCGATGGCTGCGCGAAGGAAAATCGACCTGGCGTCTACGCCAGACTGACCAATTACAACAAGTGGATAGAGGAGAAGACGGGGCTGACCGCCATCGCTGCCGGAGCCATGTTTCCTCAGAAATGACCTCGGGGCTGAGGATGTGAACTGTCAAAGCTGCTGCCAGGAAATGAGCATTTGAACGTCTCCATGTTGGTTGATTGAAGCCAGAAGTGACCATATTTGGATATGATGGATGGAGTGAGGAGGCGGGTCTGGACCTTGAACCTGAGTACACCGCCTAATGTGTTTGAGACTTGACTTCAGTCTCATTGGAGAACAGACCTTTCAATCAAACTAACTTTAACTGATGACATCAGAAAGACTTGTGTGAGTTTTTTAGAGCCGGCCTCTAGTGGCCACCGGGAGTATTGCACTTTGTTGCACCTTCTGCATTGGCTTCATTTTTGAGACCCACTGATTGATTTTCTATTTACAGTCTATGGAACCAAAACTGGACATTATTGTGTGTATATTAATGCCTGATGTATCTCACTAAATACACCAGATACTTACTGTGGTCCCTGTGTGATGTGGCCCACAGTCCTGAACCTCCAACAATCAACAATACCTCAAATTCTTACTTTAATCTGTAGCTTATTCAACACTTAATCCTGTAAACGTGGTTATTACAGAACCTTATCCATTACTTTGAACTATTTTTGGATCAATTTCATTTCACGGTTTAGCTTTTCGGGCAAGAAGGTGCAATACGACTGACAGCCACTTGATGGCGGCTCCAAAAAATGCTGACTGACTTCAATAAAAAAATGTTCATTTTCAATCATGAAATATTCAGTCAGTACATTTATTTCAGAGGTCGTTCTGATGCCATTAGCTAAAAACTCTTTTTGAAAATCCGGTCTCATGCGCATTGGACAGTGTCCTCAGGTTCAAGGGTCAGACCCGCCTCCTCACTCCAAATATGGTCACTTCCTGCTCCAAAAAACCAACATGGCCACGTTCAAATACTGCTCAGAGTCTACAAACCATCGGGTGACGTCACTACATCCCTCTCTGTATACAGTCTGTGTTCTCAGACCAGGCAGAGATGATACTTTAGTTTTTTTGACAATAAAAAAGCCTCATCCCTTAAAGGGCCAGTCCACTGTGTTTGCTTGTTTTAGCTGCTTTCAGTTGTCCTACAGAAACCATGCATTTTATTTTCAGTATTTTTCTATTATCTAAGGTGAACAGACTGATGTTTTTAAGGTGTTGAATATACATTGATGTTTAATTAAATGAAATATTATGTCAGCATGTAAATAATGCAACTGTGTCGCTGCTGTACGATGTTGCTCTGTGGTAATTGGTGGACTGAGTATCTTGCTATTTTCTTTTACAGAGTAATGATGTCGAGTACCACTTGAAAACTCAGACATACTGCTTCATGGGATTTTCTTTATTTTTATATTTCCTACTCAGTATACCAAACTATGAAATAACTTCTGGTTCTGAGTTATTTTAGGACAGTTGTAGTATTTTAAGACAAAAGCTTTTTTTTGTTTATTTTTAACATATGTAGATTATGTTTGTAGATTGTCTTTATCACATTATTGTATTTTAATAAGGGAATAAACTTTTTATAGAGATTTGCTGATTATTGTTATTATTATTTATTTAGTTTTAATGCTGAAAAACATACATTTCTCCTACTTCCACATACTTCAGACACTTTTTCTACTATTTCTACTTCTACTCTACTTCCACTACTGCTTCTACGTCTACGTGTTCTCCTTTTCTACATCTACTATTCCTACATTTCTTCTGGGTTTTTTTCTGCTTTTCTACTGTTTGTACTGCTACTGTTTCTACTTCATTTTAGATATTTATTGTAACCATACATCCTGTTTTCTTATTAAAACAACGCTTGAATCAAAGATAAACATCCTAAGTTCACATTATCATCACAAACTAGATCTGTCAGCAACTTTCATTTGTACTGTTTCAGCGCCCTCTTGTGGTCAAATCAAAACGGTGCTTAGCAGAGAGAAGTGAAAATGTTTTATCATGAAATCTCATCTCCAAACTTTTCCATCAGACTGAAACATCTCACCAACTGCTGCCTGGGTCATGTTGGTAACCAGATAGAGATGGTGAACATATATTTTGTGTAAAAACAACAAAATACTTGGTAAAAATGGTTCACATACTGCACATTAAAAGTAATACTGTACATGTAAGACAATTTAAGTAAAAGGCAGTTTTACACACAGTAATATTTCTGTTTCATGTGTTTTTGTTTTCTGTGTTCAGAGCACTAATGGTTCTGGGAGAGAAACTGTTTCTGGGTCTATTTGTTCTGGTTTTATGGGACCAGAGCGCAACAGGTTAAAACAGATGGTGACCGGAGTGGGAGGAGTCCGTAGCAGACCAGACACGCCCACTTCCCTCTGATTGGGTTGCACAGCGCGTCCAAAACGTGATGACGTTTACACAACAAACCACTACAGAATATTTCCTTTACCTGTATGTGACGCTGGTGGTTGAGGAAGACAATAAACAATATCAAATGTGGCTTGGGAAATCATTTAAAAATATAAATAAGGATATCAACTAGATCTAATCCAATCAGAGATCAGTTGGCGTGTCGTGCTCTGTCCGCGTCCGTAGCTGATGTTTTACGGTAGATGTGTTGGAGAGTCTCTCTCGCTCCCTGCAGCTGTATACAGCTGTGCTGCGGTCAGGCCAAAATGAAACTACAGGGGGGGTGGATTTTCAAAACAAGAGTGCGAGATGTCAAAACTCAAAGAAAAAACTCTAAATTCAAAGAACTGAATTCAGAGTCTTAAAATTAACAAGACTGCATATCACTGCAGACATACCGTAAAATATCTGTCACATAAAAAAGGTGTAAATTCATATTTCTATATTTATTATCTCTATTTTTCCATATTTTTCTTTCAACCATTTTCTACAGTCTTTTTATCTATGTTTTTGCTGCTGTGACAAATCAATTTCCTCGAAGTGGAATTAATATAGTTTATTTTATTATTTTTAATTCATCTTAACTAAGTTTTGAACAAACTCCAAAGCCTGTTTCACAATAAAAATCTTTATTTATTTTACAAAAAGAAATATAAACTCCAGTCCAGGTTGCAGTCCTTCCTATTTTGAACTATGTAGACGTCATTTGTTTCTTTTATGTGTCACTCCATCCACTGCCGTTGTATTTTACTTTCTAGTGGAAGTGTTGCTTGTTTCTCATTGTGGTGACTTGACAGAGGCGCCTCCTCCTGACTCCGACATTCCTTCCACTCTGGTAAAAAGTCTGCACAGTAACCTGGAGATTGTCCACGTTTACAGCCCTCAGTCCCGCTGCCCTGCTGCACATCTGCAGCCCTCTGCGTAAAGAGCGCACGGAGCCTCCAGCGGGCCGCGACTTCATTCATCTTTCCGGACTTTGACTCCATCTTAACTTATTGTATTTGATTCTGTGGAGAAACAACTATGTTTTCCCTCTGTGTTGTCTTCTTCCTCACTGCGTGGTTTTCTGTGGAGTGTAATCCCAGCCCCGTCCTTGGAGATGTAGTCGTGGACAGACACTTCATCCCCAAAGTCTGTACCAGAGAAGCGAAAGACGGAGATTATGTTCGTTATCATTACAACGCCACGTTTATCGATGGGAAAACGTTTGATTCGAGGTGAGTAGGTCCAGAAACGTCATCAGGATTTCTGAATAATGTTATTTCTTTGCTCTTAAATGAAATAATTACGCTGCAGAGGCCCTTACACCAGATGCAAACCCCGGCTGCAGCAGCAAAGACATGTTAAAATATGCGATGATGATTCACATGCCAAAACAAGTTTGCAGAGATAAATCTGTGCCCCGCAGATGTAGAGTTTAAATCCACAAGTTTACGCACTCTTTTTTTTTTTTTTGCTTTGTCTCTGTCCACCCTGTGGTTTTTCCCTCGCAGCCATCAGAGAGGAGACGCTAAGGTCGGTCTGCTCGGGGAGGGTCGGCTCATCGCGGGGATTGATAAAGGTCTGCAGGGCATGTGTGTGAACGAGCGCAGGACCATCACCATCCCACCTCACCTGGCCTATGGGAGCACTGGTGCAGGTAAATGCAGATGTCACACACACTGGAAAGAATGTTGGGTTGTTTTAACCAATATTTTGTTATTTTTACTCAACATATTGTTGGAAAAACTAGAAATACTGGATAAAACTGACAAAATAAAGTAACAACAGCCCATCTTGTTGAGTTAAATTAACCTGGATATAGAGATGGACCGAGGAAGGGGGTCTAAAAAATGAGACTAATGCAAAAAAAGTGCAATACTCCTTAAGGCCACTCAGCCTCATCCACATTGGACATTGTCCTCGGGTTCAAGGGTCAGACCCGCCCCCTCACTCCTTCCTTTATATCCAAATATGGTCAATTCTAGCTCCAAACAACCAACATAGCCACGACGACAATGGGTGATGTCACACTTGTTTCGTCCATTTTACAGTCTGCGAGTGAAAAGTATTAAATAGTTCAACATTTTTAAAAAGTATCAAAGTTACAAAAACATTTTCTCAGCATTTACACAATGTTACATTCTCCACCATCTTATTTCAACTGAATGCATCATTTCAGGAACTGTTGTAGCAGATGAACTGTTGTAAAATGTTTTGGTTGACTTCATCTGACCTTCATCCATCCTTCTATTCCAGGTGATGTGGTTCCTCCAGACACCACCCTGGTGTTTGACATCCATCTGCTGGATCTGTGGAACAAGGCCGACATGGTCGTCACCAAAACCATCACCACGCCCAAAGACTGCAAACGCTCTGTGATGCGCACCGACTTCGTGCGTTACCATTTCAACGGCACCCTGCTCGACGGCACCACCTTCGACTCCAGGTGAATTCTGGTTTGGACGACTGTTCACTCTCAGTGGAGAGGTTATTACTTCAGATATTTACTGAATACTCTAAGAAAATGGCGGTATTTTTACAAAGCAATAAAAGTTAGAATGGGTCCCTGTAACATAGACTGTGTGTAAAAATGGACGAAGCAAGTGTGATGTCACTCGTTGGTTTGGGGGCTTGGATTTTGGAGCTAGAAGTGACCATATTTGGATGAAGGGAGGAGTGAGGAGGCGGGTCTGACCCTTGATCCCGAGGACACTGTGCAATGAGTATGAGACTGGAGTTCACTGGTGAATGAGCCTCCAAACCACCTGTAAATCATTGGAGACCAGAGCTGTCAATCAAACTAACCACGCCCCTAAAACCTCCCTCTTTTTGAATCTGAATATCTACCAATTGAGCACTTTTTTGCACGTCCTCCTGTTTGAGCCCCACTTGCTTCATCCTTTTCTCCCCACACAGTCTGCACCTTGTCAGCAGTGACTTCAGTGTTTGTTGTGAACCTCCCTGAACCAACAACTCCAAATAACAGCTCTTGTGTGTCTTCACTGTGTCACCCAGGTGTGTTGTGTGTGTGTTTGACTTTGCGCTTGTATGAGCCCCACGTAGCTACAACAGGAAGCAGACGCAGAACTCCCTGGTGGGCGAGGGCTGGCTGATCAAGGGCATGGATGAGGGCCTGATGGGCATGTGTGTGGGGGAGATCAGAAATATTGTCATCCCTCCTTTCAAAGCCTACGGAGAAAAGGGATCAGGTGGGTTAATTTAAACAGCATTGTATACAACATTTAATGGTTTTTACTCAGTATTTTGTTGTTTTTTTTTAGACCCGTCTTACTGGGTTGTAGTCCCCCAATTTGTTTTTAGGGTGTGTTAGTTTCAGTTACATGTGTATGGAGATTTTTTAATATTTTCT